>RBNI01004207.1:0-14473 GCA_003990745.1 Jimgerdemannia flammicorona | reverse complement strand
AAAAAAAAAAGAGAAAGAAATAGCAATCATTGAGGCAGATAGCCAGACTTAATGACAAATCCATAAAGAATAAGAGAAGGGATTAGCATCATTGAGGCAGATAGCCAGACATGATAACAAACTTGAGTGGGCATGTTTGAGACCACAGATTAATGAATGTATGAATGTTCTTAGTACTGATATTCTGGTGTCAAATACCTTATCTTTGTTTTGAGCATTACTTGTTTTGCTCAGATTTCCATTAGTGGATGTATATTTCCCCTTTTGGCTATCAAGGTTATGTATGCTTTATTCTTTGCTTTCTCTTCTCTATATACTACTCTTCAAACTTCTACATTCACTCATCTTTATATATATTCACTCTCACTTTTATTCAATCATCCTCTCTCCCAGCAATTATAGAAGGACCAGTTTTCTACTATATGTTTTATCAAAATATATATTTTACATTTTGTATGGCTTTGTGGGTCCTCTTGTGTATTCTGGGTTATTTGGTTTCATCAGACATCATATCTAGATATTGATGGGTCCTCTTATATGGTATAATCTGTTTTTTGTTTAGACATTATAGTTAGTCAATATCTAGCTATAATGTCTAAAAGAAAAATGAATCAGACTGTACAAGAGGACCCATTAATGTCTGGATATAATGTTCAATAAAACCAAACAACCTAGAATATAAAGGAGGACTCATGAAGCTATACAAAATGTAAAATATGTATTTGGGTGAAACACAGGATAGAAAACAGGTCCTTCTACCATTACTGGGAGAAAGGGTGGTTGAATAAAAGTGAGTGTGAATGTACACAAAGATAAGTGAATATAGAAGTTCAAAGAGTAGCATATAGAGAAGAAAAAGCTAAAGAATACAGTATATATAATCTTAATAGCCAAAAGGGGAAATATATGCATGGCAAACAGATGGTACCAAGTGGCATTGGGAACATCTGCATATGGAGAGTAAGGTGGCAGAAGTGGGAAGATCAGAGTGGAATGAAGTATTAGTAATACCATTGTCAGATATAGAGATATACATGGTATGAAGTTGGAAAGCATATGATGCCATAAGAAAGAAGAGCTCTCAAGAAGAAGAAAGTTGTGTGAAGTACCCAAGTTGATGATAGTGATGATGACTTAGTTATCTGTATAAAGTAAAATATATCAGAAGGATTACTGGGCACCCCAGATCGTAGCAGCAGCAGTAATGACAGCATAGAGTTCCTTAAATTGAATGATATATATAAGTAGGTGGGGAGGCCAAGGAGCAGAGAACCAGGACCCTTCAAAGTATGTGCTAAGCCAAGAACACCACTAGCATCAGACTACAAAAAGGCATTTGGAGAGTAGAACTATTTAACAGAATATATAATGAAAATACCATTCCAGTGAGATAACAACTCCAGCCACAATAGATGTCAGCATAAAAAGCCTCAGTCAGGGCAATAAGAAAGATGGGAATACCTGTAAGCAAATCAATGAAATAGCAGAGAAAAGGGCAGCTAGGTAGTATAATTTTATTGCAAATACCAGTAAGCTGATGAGGGATTATAGTTGAGGCCTCATATATGACAAGCATGATAGCTATTGATGGAGGGTCAATATAATTGAGTTTAGTTTACCAGCAGGAAGGTGAGTCTCCATTATAATGAAATTAAGTTTGATGCCCAGTAAGATAAGCAATGTCATAGGTCCATCAACCTTATGATCTTGGATAGACCAACTGAGGGCCTGGTAAAGGAATAGGAATGAATTGAGATCAGTGGTAGTGGCCTCTGTGAGTGGTGGAGAAATCAACAAAAATTGTCAATATAGTATATTAGTGCCTGAAAACTATGCTGAGATATCATCCATATTAGCAATTTAGTGAAAAAAATGAAGAGAAATGGTGAGAAGGATGCACTGAATAGTGCAAAGCAGTTGAAGTAGAAATATCCTGACCAAGTGAACTCAAGCAACTCCCAATCAGCAGGATGGATGAGAATGTGACAATACACATTGGTCAGATTGACTTTAGATAATAGGCAATTTTTCTCAAAATATTAAATAAGATTGAGTACATCATCAAAGTGAATATATGAGAGATGAAATACCTCATAGTCAATACCAATATTAATAGAACTCCTGTTGCAAGGCCAGGAGAGGTCATGGATGCACTATCAGATAGTGGAAGAATTCTTCTTGTAAATAGCACTCAGAGAAGACAAGCAGAAGTTCAAAAATGGCAGAGAGGAAAAGAGGACACATATATGACTGGCTGTAATCTCCCACATAAATCAGAAGAGATAGCATCTGGATGATCTAAAGCCAAATAATGATTATAGGCAAAGAGATAGCACCAAGGACCATCAAAGCTTAGGAGAATGTCTTGAGTAATAGTAGTAATAGCAGCTAGGGAAACAGATTGGTCAGGGTAGAACTGAAGTTTGTTGGCCAATATGTTGGCATAAAGTATGGTAGGAAGTGGGAGAAAATGACATAGGATAGACTGAGTGGTATCATCAGGAGGTAATATAATCAGTCATTGGAGAAAAGTATTAGGAGCAGAAGGAGGAATGGATATAACAAAGGTGGGGGCAAGTTCCTATTACCAGAATAGAGAATTGTGAGGACAGCAGGGCCATGGATAATTGGCCATGCATTGAGCATAGACATGGACATATGAATATCTATTCTGTCAACAACCAAATTCCTTGGCTAGAGACCTATCAGCTATAATACAGTTGAAGATATGATAGGAGGAAGGACCCAATGAACTGCTGGATGTCTGAGGGGAGGAGCTACCAGCAGAGTTAGTGAAGTTCAGGGAGTTGTGAAGTTTACCAGAAAGTTTCAAGTTGGTAACTGGTGTTTGGGGGCATCAGTGTAATCTGAGTACCATAAAGAGGTCAGGAACACTGCATGCTCAGAGACAGTACCAGGATTGGGAAACACTATCATTTATGATCTCCACTAAATGCTTAGTATGAAAGAAGACATGGTAGTTGAGCAAAGCAGACCAAAATGAAGATGTCAAAAGTAAAATAAAGTCAGTAGCATAGGTAAAGAATGGAGTAGATTCTGTTGGCCTGGGATATATGTCATAAAGAATGCTGAAATAGGTGAGGAGAGTCATAAGGAAGAAGGGGATGTCAGGAAGTTCCTTCAAGATTGACAGGGGTTTCTGCAGGATAACTTGAGCATTAGAGTCATCAATAGACCTAATGAACTGAGCTTTTGGGGAAGATCTGGAGGATGTAATATTGTACTCCAAAAGATGGCCCAGAGGTGTAGCTGGAAAAGAGTTATCAATAACCAATGGCAACAAGCATTGTTTGATGTAAACATATTTGAGTAAAATATTTATACCATGAATGATAGTATTGGAGGCAGTGGTGGAAGGGATTGGGGTTAGCAAAAACTCACCATGAGGGATATCAGATGGGCCATAGCTGCCAATTGGGGCAGAGGCAGGGGGCAATATTGGAAAAGTGAGTGTGGACTCAATGGTGGCAGACAAAGAAATGGCATTATAATCAATGAAGGATTGATCTACAATAGGGATGACAGAGTGGACAGAGGAATAAAAGGAACCAGAGGTGATGACTGATGGGACAGGGACTGGACCAGAAGAAAGGATGGAGAAACACAAATAAAGTAGCTGAAAAAGTTCATTGAAGTAGCAGTCTTGAGTGGTGGAGCATTTGTAAAGAAGTACAATACTGGTCTCTATAGAAAGGTTGGTAGGAAGTAGTAAACTTGCAGAGGTAGATTGCAGGAGAGTTAGTGAGCTGATACAAACAGGAGTCTTAGATATGGTACAAATGGAAGAGTGTGTTGATATCTTGACTGGACCTTTCACTTGGACCAAACAGTTGGCTCCACGTCTAAGCCACCAGGATGGTGAGCTTCTCAAGTTTTGGGGGCCACAAATATAGGCTTCAAGGAGCACCGACAGGTGTACCTCATCCCTTAGGTTTAGGTGTCCGACCTGGTCTTTTCGGCGTAGCCATAGCTTCTAGTTTCAGCAAGTTACAAGGATTTCAAGAATTTCAGGGCAAGATGGGCAAAACGACACAGGCAAGACAGGCAAGACAGGCAATATGGGTAATACGGGCAACATAGGTAACATAGGCAACATGGGTAAGACGGGCAAGACGGGCAAGATGGCAAGATGGGCAACATGGGCAAGACGGGCAAAACCAGTAAAATGATACAGGCAAGATGGGCAAGATGGGCAAGATGGGCAAAACGGGCAAAACGGGCAAAATGGGCAAGATGGGCAACACAGGCAAGACAGCAAGATGGGCGACATGGGCAAGATGGGTGACATGGGCAAGATGGGCAAGATGGGCAAAACGACACAGGCATGACCGGCAAAATGGGCAAGATGGGCAACATGGGCAAGATGGCAAGACAGGCGACATGGGCAAGACGGGCAAAACAGGCAAAATGACAGAGCAAAATGGGCAAGATGGGCAACACGGGCAAGACAAGATGGGCGAAATGGGCAAGATGGGCAAAATGGGCAAAACAACAGGCAAGACGGGCAAGACAGGCAAGACAGGCAAGATGGGCAAGACAGATAACATGGGCAAGACAGGCAAGATGGGCAAGACAGCAAGACAGGCAACATGGGCAATATGGGCAAAACGGGCAAAACGACACAGGTAAGATGGGCAAGATAGATAAGACGGGCAAGATGGGTAACACAGGTAACATGAGCAACACAGGAAAAATGGGCAAGATGGGCAAGATGGCAAGATGGGCGACATGGACAAAATGGGCAAAATGGGCAAAACGCCACAGGCAAGATGGGCAAAATAGGCAAAATGGGCAAAATGGGCAAAACAGGCAAGACAGGCAAAATGGGCAAGATGGGCAAAATGGGCAAAACGAGCAAGACAGGCATAATGGGCAAAATGGGCAAGATGGGCAATATGGGCAAGATGGCAAGATGGGTGACATGGGCAAGACAGGCAAAACGGGCAAAACAACACAGGTAAGACTGGCAAAATGGGCAAGATGGGCAAGATGGGCAAGATGGCAAGACAGGTGATATGGGCAAGACAGGCAAGACAGGCAAGATGGATAAGATGGGCAAGATGGGTAATATAGGCATGATGGGCAAGACGGGCAAGACAGCAAGTCGGGTGACATGGGCAAGATGGGCAAAACGGGCAAAACGACAAAGGCAAGACGTGGGTAACACGGGCAAGATGGGCAAGACAGGCAAGACAGCAAGACAGGCAATATGGGCAAGATGGGCAAAATGGGAAAAATGACATGGGCAACTGGGCAACCGGGCAAGATGGGCAAGATGGGCAAGATAGAGAGGCACTAATAGGGGTAGGCCAGGTGCACTAGATGCCAAGTACTTGAGGTGGTTGGGGCTCACAACTCATACCCACTCTTGGGTGGGGCAGGCTAGATAGGAGGATCTAGTTACTCGGGCAGTGAGGTCACAACTCATATCCTAAAGGTGCTTAGATTATTATTGGTTTGGAAATTGTAGTGTGAGAGTAGGGTGGGGTGAGATGTAGAATGTGGCTGTTGGTATGGCATGAGGATTTTAGATAGTTAATAAATGGGGCTCCAGCCTATAGAGGAAAAAAAAAAAAAAAAAAAAAAAAAAAAAAAAAGGAAGAGTGTGTTGAACAGTAGGGGGAAGCAGATGTAATGTTATTAGGAAGGCTCTTGAGATAAAGAATAAGGGCACTGATATTGGGGTTATCATTGTTGGGGTCATCTTGCACCTATTCAATAAAGAGAATATTATGGTAGAAGAGATAGACTGCAGAACCTAACTTATGTTGCCCTTTTAATATATTAGAAGGATTATACTAAAACAAAGAACAGGAGTTAACAGTGAGTACCATATGAATTAGTTATTGATGATGATAAATATTATATTGAATAAAAGTGAGTATAAATGTACATGAAGAAAAGTGAATATAGAAGTTTGAAGAGTAGCATATAGAGAAGAAAAAGTCAAAGAATAAAGCACACATAACCTTGATAGCCAAAGGGGAAATATATATTAACTAATGGAAATCTGGGTGAAACAAGCAATATCCAAAACAAAGACAGTCATATACTCCATGAGAATATATTCCAAATATATAGTGTCATTTTCTATATATTTATAAACAAAATGATGCTGTATATTGATATATTTCATTCTGCTATAGTGTACTGGATTCTTGGTGAGTATCATCATTGATTGGTTATCTTGCTTAATCAGCATAAGGTTCTTCTGAGTGAAACTGAGCTCATTTAATAGTTTGCAGAGCTAAATAGCTTTCTTTGTTGCCAATAATAATGCCCAATACTCCACCTGTATTGAGGATATTATTACAGAACTCTGCTTGCATGTTTGCCATGAAATAATAGATTCTTTATCAGTGTGAAAGAGATATCTGGTCATAGACCAGCAGTCATCTAAGTCTCTAGCCCAGTTGGTATCACATATATCAAATAGCCAGATGCCATCATTTTTGCTATTACTCTCCCTTAATTCAATATTGCCACCCAGAGCATATAGTGTACTGATCTCTTTAAGTATCTGAAAATTCTCTCAACAGTACTCTAATGTAAGTTATCATAGTAGGAGAAATACTGTGCTACCTTCTTCACAGTATATGATATATTGGGCCTCATTCCTAGCATGAGATACATAAGAGAACTGACTACTTATCTATAGGAAACATTGTTGATGGTATTCTTTTTTGAGCTATTATCATTATCTATCTTAAGCATATTATCAGACTTTCTTAGTTTTATGAAAGTCTCCATTGGAGTGCCAATGGGCTTGCAATCACTCATATTATAGTATTTGAGAATTATTTGAATATATGTTGCTTGCAAGTGATATATGGTATATATGTTTCTATTATGTTTAATAGATATCTCCAAAAGAAAGAATATGTCACCCATATCAGTCATCTTGAATTCTTGGTATAGAGTTTCCTTTACTCTGTTAAGCCTATTCTTGCTAGCTATAATGATAATATCATCAACCTATATACTGATAAATACTATGCCATTATTATAATACTAGATATATATATAATTGTCTGCTTTATAATGCTTGAATCCATTGTTAAGGAGATGTTTATTGATCCTTTTATTCTATAGGTATACTGCTTGCTTAATGCTATATAGTCCTTTATATAGTCTGTATATAAGCTCACCATTCTGACTATTACATAGTTTATATTCTTGTGGTTGATGAATGTATAGTTTGGTATCTATATCACCATTCAGAAAGACTGTCTTAATATCTATCTGATGGATCTCCAGGTTATACAGCATGCCAATTGTAAGGAATATTCAAAGTAAAGTAATCTTGAATACTGATAAAAATATCCCATCCTAGTCTATGTATAATCTTGTAAATAACTCTTAGCAATGAAATGAGCTTTATACTACTCTATATCACTATTAGCATTGTGTTTTATCCTATATACCCACTTGGATCTGATTGCTTGATGATTGGGTAGAAGGGACATGAGATATATACTATGTACCATTCTCAATGAGTGAATCATATTTCTCATCTATCACTTGTTTCCATCTCTTGCTATCAGGATTGATTATGGCTTTATCATATGTACTTGGCTCATCAGAAGATATCACAATATACATGTATTTATATGCTTAGTATAGCTCACATAGTCCTTATGGAACTATTGAGAGCTTATTGGTATATCCCAATAATTTCCCAATTCTAAACAAGTTTCATGGTGAATTTTGAAGTACTTTTACACTTGTTTACCCTTTGTAGAGATAGAGGATCTCTCATCATTGGAGGTTTAACAATTATCATCTTTGATCTCTGTTATTCTTAGCTCAGATATATATAGCAGTTGAAAGTAGTTCTGATTGACCACTGGAGAGGTGGATGATAGTTGCACTGATTGCTACATTTGTGCTAGCTGTGATGTAGAGGGTTCAACTAGTACTTCCATATAGATCTCTAAATCATTTCCTTTTTCTCTCGACTGTACATTATGTGATATGACTATACATCACTTGCATAGATCCCACAGCTGATATGCTTTGCCAGAATATCCAAGAAATATATATTTGCTTGCCTTGGGTTCAAATTTATCCTAGATAGTATTGCTTTTATCAAGGATGTATGCCTTGCAATGAAATATACATAGATATGATATATCTAGCTTAGATCTGCTCCATAATTCTTTAGGGGTAAGATCATCATCCCTGGAATGCTTATTATTATCAGAATCCTTACTTAGTGATTGGGACTCTGTATAGTTGGGCTTTGGATGGGGAGGAATTCCCATGGATTGTCAGAGTACATTTTATATGGGTCTTGTGGCTGTTGGGACATGGTGGTGGAGTTTATTGATTAAGGAGAAATACAGAGAACCTGAGGTCATCATGGGGTCTGGAAAGGTGGGGAAGAGTGTAGAGGATGATGATGATAGGTAGGTATAGGATGTTGGAACAATGTTGACCAGGCTGTGAATCATGGAGAAGAGATTGCTTTTTGTTAAAATTGCAGTTGTATTGAAGGAATTTGTTTCATATTCCATTCTTGCTTACCTCCTTTTTCCATTTTCCATATATCATTATTTATTTTGGTCTGATTATCCTGTTTGTTCATATATATATCACTCACTTATACATGCACAAACACTCTCTCACACAATTACCACATTATCCTAGCAATACTTATTGCTCTCCTTAATCCCAAAAATATTTTGCACATCATATACCCTTTTATCTCCCTCCTCCCAGAGATTTTGTAGTCCATAGGTAGCCTTTCCACCCACCTTCTCCATCTCCTCTTATATTTGTGTTTCATTTCATCTCCCTTGATTTAGTGTCTGCCTATGATCTTGTATATATGACTGGCCAGATTGAATAAAATGTAGTGCTTGTGTCATATAATTGGGTGAGTCTGTACAGAGTTTTGAGGCAAATTTTTCCAGCTTGCTTTCTTTTATCAGAGCTAGTATAAGTAGTGAGAACTATGGATTTATAGCCTTCTTGATGATGCTAACTTCATATATCTGCTTGATCTCTTCTCTGAACTATTCATAATATATATATTGGTGAAATTGATCTTGCTCTTTGGTAGATTGGCTCCATATCTCCTATATCTATATCATAATAGTAGTATGATATCTTTTCTTTAGTATTCTTGAAATCAGTAATAAGGATATCTTCAAATTTATATAACAGCTACTTAGGTTCATTCGGGAATGGAAATTTATTTCCAATAGTATATATAGCTATATTTATCTGCAATTTCCTCAATTTTTGTATTAATAAAAATGCCTCTTTCTATATATCTGAATCCTTTTCTATCTCTTCCTACTTTCTTAAGCTTCTTTACTTCAATAATCTTGAATTATAGTACTGGAAAGATTAGTATTTATATGGGTTAATCCTTTTTCTTAATTACAAATAGAATTGTGAGATTGTAATTCATGATAATGGGTAAGATTTCTCTAATATATTAGAATTGATAACTTCTCCTTTAATCAAAATTTCATTTTGACTAGGCTATTCCTTATTTTGAGTATTCTGATATAATTCTTAAGAATAGTTATCTTTAGGTTAGTTGCAAGTAGAGTAGTTGTCTATAGTTTATGAACCATCTATTCAACTCTAGTAATATTCACTCTAGCTGCATTTTCTGACTTATATTCTAACAGAACTACATCAGAGTAAATTCTCTGAATCATGATCTTGATTTCTTCTTTATCATTACTATCTTCTAGAAGGACTGGTAATTCATCCTCTTAATTTTCCTTTTCTTGCTACTTCTGCCTTCTTTTCATACTTATCTATATATTTAATATATATATATAGGATATCTAAATTCTATAAGGACAAACTCCTTATATAGTATATTCTTCAGCAATCTTCTTATATCAATCTTCTTTACTGATCTCTCTGACCTTCTTTATCTTTTTCTGAGTAGTTATTATATAGACTTCTTATTGATCACTAACTTCTTCCTCTATCTCAGAGAGTACTTCTTTATTGATATTGGTTGAAATTTACATCTTTTGTCCTCAGTAGACAATCTATATCTTCTGATCATTTATATTAATTATAGCCTTAGTCTTATAAAGCTACTGATTGTTAATGAAAATATCATAGTTGGTGGTATTTATAATAATTATATTCACTGAAATAGTTACTTCGCCAAACTTAATAGAGATATCTCAGATCTTTCTCAGAGAAGTAACTTATTATCTTAGAGTAGATATGTATCTTCTTTTTTCTTATAACTGGTAGCTTCTGTTATCTCTAGATAAGTAGTCTTGATTTCTTCATAATATATAACCTCTGTTGTCTTATGAGTAGCTTCAATTTTTATATGTAGTGAGTTTTTCAATTTATCCAACCAAATGATCTAAGTTAGAGTTGAGATTCTGAATTTTATTTCTCTCTTTCTTTCACTCCTTGACTGGCTTTTCTTCTTCTGGTTTTTTATATTCTTAAAGGAGTCCTTACAGGGTTTAACTAAGAGATCTTTCTTGTTATCTTTCTTGTTATGATCACTTCAGATAATTCCTTATCTAATATCAAAAAATCCTTAAGCTCATCTACTATTTTTTATTTTTTATTTTTTTTTTAATAGACTCTATATTCTGTAGATTTTTATTGAAAGAAAACCTAGACTATATAGACCAAAACTTTCCCTCATATTCTCCCAAGTATTATACCCCCATTAAACCTAGGCTAGCTATTGTCTAGCAACTAGGTAGAGCAGGGCTTAGGCAGCCCACACCTCATTCTATATACCATACTCTCTCTACTACTAGGGGGAAAACAACTATATACCAATGACCAAAAGTATATATCCAAAGCCCCATCATATATATAAGGCCATATCTGAGCTGAATAGAATAGTCTCTGCTACCTCAAATGGAGTAATAGACAAAGAAAAAACTCTCTAAAAAATATTGAGTAGTAAGTAGAACCTGGTTATCTCTAATGGAATAAGTAGAGGACTTATATGAGATAAAAGGAAATCACCAATATCTTACTACTTAAGCCAGCAGATCTTGATTGTATTGCTACTCAGCTCTCAGTTCTAGTTAAGTATAGTCAAGATATCTTACTTGGATAGCCTTGGGTCTCCTAATAATCTCTAAGCAATACTATAGTATACTGAGAGTAGCTAAGAGTAATACATATCACCTAACCACTCTGTACCATTCAGAAAGCTCTACCAATATAGTATCTATATTAGCACTAATAACTATCATTAGCCTGACACCCTACTGGTCTACTGTAATTACTCTTCCTCTTATCTATAATAACCATCTCATCTTCTATTCTGATCCTATCTGAAAAATAGTTATCTATACTCATCAGAAAGCTCACCAAAGCTCTGAGAGACTACTATAGGTACCAAGGATCTGCTGGAACCTTCAATGGCACTTAATGCCCAAGGTTGGCCAATTTCCTATATTGTCTATGATATACTATAATGATACCTTATTGATAATAGTAAAAGGAAGAAGATACTGTAATAAAATAAGTATACTCCAGATATAGTCAGAGGTATTGTAACATTTTAGTATAGTTTATTTCTTTTCTCTGTCTTTCTTCAATATTCTATGATCTTCCAGTACTTTCTGAATACTTAGAAATCCTTTCTTGGCACTGAGCATCCTCTAGTACTTATTTAGCTAGTCACTAAATGTCCTGGAAACTTGTAGAACTTTATTTGTCATCATTTGTCATTTTTGCCAAGAACTTTCCACTTGGCATTTTCCTTTGATTTCTCAGATCCTTCCAGATCCTTCTTTCAGATCTTGTATAAATACTCCCTTTGCTCTCATGAATAAAGTCTCAGAATATTTTCTCCCAGAAATCCTTTGAGAACACTTGAGTCCTTAAGTATCTCCTCGAGCTACTTAGAACTACCAGAACTAGTCACTTCCTCATTTAGAAACTAGAACCATTACACTTGGTAGCAGCAGTTAAGTTACACCTAGCCTTATTAAGGCACCTCTTAAGATATCAGTCACAACACTATAGAGGACAATGGGTGGAACCCTTCATACAGTACCTATGGTCCAGACAATGCTTCATACAATCAGCAAGAAGAAGAGGAACAGCAAAACCCTACTCAGTCAAATGGGGCCATCAAGAGTCTTTTGTAGACCACATTAGCTCAGATTACTCAACTTCAAGAATACAGAGAAAGAAAGGAAAGCAAGGCCTCTGCTCATACCTCTACACCTCTACTGATATCAATATATCTGACAGCAGTCACTATCAAGCCTCAGAAGCCTGATACCTTTGATGGTCAAAGAGAAGGACTGTCTACTGACACCTGGTTTTTCCAATTGAAGCAATATGGAGAACTGACCAATTTGGAAGAAGCAACACTAGTCCAATTCGCCACCACACTCCTCCGAGGGAATGCTGCAATCTGGTGGTGAAATCATGTCCAGAATACCAGATTCTCTGGCCAAATCAAGACCTGGGGCGAATTTGCTGACACTATTCAAGGCCAATTCAAACCAGTCAACAGCACTAAGGCCACGTGAGACTGTCTGGCAAATGTCAAATAACTCAAGTCTGTGCAAGCAAACAATGCATAATTCCTGTCAATCCTACTAGAATTACCACATATCACTGAAGATGAGAAGGTCAACAAGTACATCTGAGGCCTAAAAGGTCAAACTCGAGTTTATATTGAACTAGAAGAACCCAAGGACCTAGATACAGCAATGAAAATTGCTGATAGGTTTGATGTCATCACCTATGGTCACTGCTTTGAACAGAAGAGACCATCTTTCAACAACAACAACCACAGAGAAGAGGAACCCAAAGTCAGAACTGTTGGACCTGTCCCCATAGACCTAGACACCATTGACAAGAACAAGAAAGACAAGCTTACACCCAAGGAAAAGGAGTGCCTCAAGAAGGCTGGAGCCTGCTTCTTTTGCTGTCAGCCTGGTCACATTGCAACTAAATGTCCCAAGAAAACTG
Source organism: Jimgerdemannia flammicorona (assembly GCA_003990745.1). Classification (NCBI taxonomy): domain Eukaryota; kingdom Fungi; phylum Mucoromycota; class Endogonomycetes; order Endogonales; family Endogonaceae; genus Jimgerdemannia; species Jimgerdemannia flammicorona. Next base: position 1,504 of record RBNI01004207.1, on the reverse strand, counting down.
CTGAATCAAAGAGGATTCTGGTCCTGTCCAAAGACACTTAAGGTCAACCAGTCAAACAAGAAGTTGTACTCAATTTCATGTAAGTCATCCCCAAGACCCAGATCTCTCAAGTACAGTCAGAAGGAGCTATAGGTTTAGACCTCCAAGCAGTACAACAAGTCACTATTCCTGCATATGAAAGAAGGCTCATTCCAACTGGCCTTTCAGTCGAAATCCCCAAGGAACATTATACAAGGATTGTACCAAGATCTGGCCTCAGTTTCAAGCACTTATTAGATGTTAGTACTGGAGTCATTCACTCTGACTTCTGAGGCAAAATGCAAGTTCTGCTAGTCAACCACAAGAACCAACCATATACTGTCAATGAAGGAGACAGAATTTGACAGCTCATTCAGGAGCAAGCCACCCTACCAGTCATCAAAGAGGTCACCAAGCTGTCTTCAACCAAGTGAGATCAGAAAGGCATTGGTAGTACTGATAAAGTTGTAAGCATAGCCAAGAACTGAGCCAATTCAATGGTCATTTTCAATGGCCTAGTCAAGGGACAAGAGCTAGATGTTCTCATAGACAGTAGAGCTATTGGGAACTTCATCAACAAGAACCTCATCGATAAGCTCAAGATTCTCACCAAACCAGCCAGCAAGAATGGTAGAGTTGTCACTACAGATGGCACCACCATACCAATTGACTCAATTGCTGCTAAACTCCCTCTCAAGATCCAGAAGTACTGGGAACATTTAGATTTCAAGGTAGCACCACTAGGAGACCATGACCTGATCTTAGGCAAACCCTGGCTTATATAACATAACTCTCAGATTGATTGGACCAAGAATGAAGTCACCTTGATCCAGAATGGAGCCAACATTACCATCAAGCCAGACAAGACTCAGACAAGAACCCCAATTGCTACCCTATTCAGTTCAAGAAGGCCCTCAAGAAAGCTACCTGTGCCTTTGTGGCACTGATCCAATCAAAGAAAGAAGACAAGAAGCTATCAATTAGTGAAAGCATCAAGTTACTACTGAATAAGTACAAGGATGTCTTCCTGGACAAACTACCTGGTCTACCACCTTCAAGAGATCATGACCACAAAATCAAGTTGGTACCTGATACAGCTATACCTAAGAAGAAAATGTACTGCATATCTCAACTCGAAATTGAAGCAGTCAAGAAGGAACTCAATGAACTCATTGAGTGAGGAGCCATTCAGCCAAGCAAGTCACCCTTTGGCTCCCCAGTCCTATTTGTCAAGAAAAAGGATGATACTCTGTGAATGTGCATTGACTACCAAGTACTCAACAAGATCACAGTCAAGAACCATTACCCACTACCACTTATAGATCAAATCTTTGATGCTCTCAAAAATGCAAAATACTTCACCAAGATTGATCTCACCTCTGGGTATCACCAAATTCGAATCAAGCCAGAAGACATACCCAAGACTGCATTCATGACCTCCTTTGGACTCTATGAATTTCTAGTCATGGCCTTTTTTTTTTTTTTT
>RBNI01004206.1:0-14473 GCA_003990745.1 Jimgerdemannia flammicorona | reverse complement strand
ACCTAACTTTATATATCACCAAAAGTAGTTAAGAGTGATACCTATTACCTAATTACTCTATACTAATTAGAAGATCTCACTAATGTAGTACTCACCTTAGTCTCAATAACTGCCTTCAGCCTGATACTTTACTGGTTTACTATTATTATTCTTTTTCTTATTTATAATAGTCATCTCTCCTCTCTTCCTGATTCTATCTGAAAAACAGTTACCTATATCAGAATTATACTTATCAGAAAGCTTATTAAAGCTTAGAGAGCTCTACTAGTATAAGAGAGTTGCTTTTTAGGGTAACTATTACATAGTTCTGGAAGGGTTTTCTGGAAGTTCTAGATATTCTGGAAGACTGTTTTCTTATGGTCAAGATCAATTTCATATGGAGTACATCCTCTACACTTATTGATTTCAAGATCGGGTTGACATCTCAACCAAAGTCCTTTTTCAGACTAGTTCTGGATATTCAGGATTTTCCGTATTTCAGGAAGTTCAAAAAACTAAGACCAGCTTAGTTGAATTGACATATCACTGCAGACAATATCCAATTAGGAAATTACATGATGGGGTTGGGAGTGGGACCTAATGGGGAGCGGATTTACTTAAGAGTGGTTTGTGGGTTATTAAATAGGTTTATTTGCTATTCATGATATTGCTATACTAGGAGTAGTTGTGTAAGGGGATATTGTGGGGAAGTATTCAGGAGTTGTGTTTGGTTGTTCAGGTCTGAGATTCTGAGGTCTGAGGGAGGGGGTATTTATACTAATGAGGGGCTATCTGAACTATGCTAAATATGGTATAGCACTAAGTGCTTTGCTGAGTCGGAATGTAGTCACGTAGTATAAGTGTGATCTGACATGTCAAGGGATCATCTGACTGCTGAGTCAGTTCACAGTCACATCATACAAGGCTAATCTAACTATACTATAACTGCTAATCTATTTATAGATTTAGGCACTGTCTGGATAATCTTCGATGATATCACCATCGATTGTATCATCTCTGAAGAAGTAGTCATCTAGAAAGAGTGGTTCGCAGATTACTTCTCCTTGTTCACTGAAGTAATAATACATTGGGACTTCATCTCCATCTCACAGGATAGTATCATCTGTCTCATATGCTGGATAAGGTGTTGGTGGGCAAAGAAGTGGTGCATCATTTTCACTTTCATCGGATTCACTATCTGCATACCTTCTATAGGTTACAGTACTATGAGTCACGGGGTTGTAGTAAGCTGGCAGCTATGATTCATGTTGCTCGTACTCGGGTAGTGGAGTGGTTGGTTCGACTTCGAGGGTTGTCTGAAGGTACAGGTTGTGTTCTCTGGTCTTTTCATTGTAGTTGAAGTAATTGGGGGTGAATGCAGATTGATATTCGTGCCAGTAGTCATTGTCCCAATAAGTCTTGTATGTGGTTATGAACTATTGTAAGTTCATCAGCAAGGTTGGCAGTATGATCAGGGTTGGTAGAGATCCTTGGCTTGAGGTCATGTTGGCATCGGAAGGATCATTGTCTTCTGCTTCGTCTTCATCAAAGTTGATTATATCATAGACGTTCTTCATAGCATATCTAACTTGGGGCATTCGCAGGATGTGGTCATCAGAGTGTGGGAAGGTTCTGTCTGTGGTTTCAACATACTTAAGATACTTGTAGTTGAGTTCTTGTATCATGTCATCAATTTGGCCATAGGATAAGGTAGCAACTATTTCGCTGGTAGTAACTCAAAGGTGGGAAATAAAGGTACCATACTTATAGAAGAGTTCTTGGTATTTGCGAGCAATGAGCTTCTGGTGTTGAGACATTTGGGTAATGTCTGTATCATGGTGGTGTTCAACCATGTCTTCCAGGAGGTGGCCGATCTGGTAGTAGCTTGAGATTTGTCCGATCTGGTAGACCTTGTTAAGTATGTTCAGGGCATTCCATTGGGCTTCTATGAAGTAGAGGGGTGCTAGGCTATGGATATTCATGAGGGGCAGAGGGGGTGTGGCTTGGTTGACAATGGCATTCCAAATGTCAGTGTGGATGCAGTTGTAGATCTTGGTGGTCATGTTTGTGTATTTGGAAGTTGTGGTTGTTGTTTGTTTGGTTCTCATTCAACGCATCTCGGGGCTTAGTATATATGCATCTATTCTTAATTGGTAAGATTCTGTTTATGTGAACCTTGTGTTCCATGACTTCGTATTGACTCAGCTTTGTGCACTGTAACTTCTGTTTGACTCAGCTTTGTAATCTTGCAGGTGATTTCCAGATTTGTTCAGAGGTCGCATGTAATTTTGGTGGCTTGTTCAGAGAGTGACGTGTGATTTCTGTAGCTTGGAGGTTGTGCACTTACAACTCTCCCCTTCTTAGCTTTCGACGTCCTCATCAGGGCCTTCTAATTTTGTTCTAGTGTTGTTACACCATTTGGAAGGTCAAAAGTCCTGTAAAGTCCATGTTTTCAGAAAGTGATATGCTTATAGTACAGTTGCCTAACGCATTGGATTCATATGTTAAAGGGTCATGTGTTCAATGCTGTATGCTAGAGGTGATTCTGACATCATTCACTGCTGGAGAATTTCCTCTAAGGAATCTTCTTAATTGTCTATGCCTCATTTCCCACCAGTGGTACGGGGAGAATAGGCTGGCTTTCAGTTTTGCTATTTTTCTAAAGAGTCAGTATTCTTTTGTTCTTGCTGAGTTCTTGATTAGGTTCATGATAATTATAATGTTCAGGAAGGTATGATATATAGTATAAACTGATAGGTGCAGAAGTGTTCAGATTTTAGTTGTTCAAGGAATCATATTTCTTAACTAAATTGGTAGCATTCTGGAGATTGGTCTTGGGTTCCCATATTGCATCATAGATTGGATAACCTTTCCATTTAATGAGATACTCAGGGTGCTTCTTGTGGCCACATCTGTTGAGGATTTGTTCAACTTCGTATTCTTTCTGGTCATTAATAATGACAAGTGCAGGTAGTTTTGTAGTACGGTTCAGGAATAGTTCATCATCATTGTCATTGTATCGTTTGAGATATTGGACATTGAAGACTGGGTGAATCTTAATGGTGTCTGGTAGCATCAATTTGTAGGAGGTCAGAGAGACTTGTAAAATGACTTCAAATGGTCCAATGAACTTGTTGTTCAGCTTTGTAGATAGTCTGTGCTTGAGGTTGTCAACTCAGTACCCTCGGATATCTAATAGAACTTTTTCTCCAATATCAAAGGTTTCTTCTTGGTGATGTTAGTTAACATATTGTGACTGTTGTTCTTGAGCTTGCAATAAATTCTCAGTTGTGATCTGGCTTAGATTACATATTTGGAGTAAGAATTCTTCAACAGCTTCGACTATAGAGGGTTCTTCAGTGGTTCGGATAAGTGTCAGAGGAGTGTTCGAGTTTTGTCCAGTATTGGCGAAGAATGGGGTTATTCCAAGAGAGGCTTGCTTGCTGTTGTTATAGGCAAACTCAACTGCGGTGAGGTGTTCATACCAATCATCTTGTCTGTAGAAAACATAGTTTCTTAGCATTTGTTCTAGAGTTTAGTTCATTCTTTCAGTTTAGCCATCAGTTTCAGGGTGAAAGGCTGTAGATAGTGCAAGTTTCGTACATGGAGGGCTTTCCAAAAATGGCTGGTAAATTTCAGATCTCAGTCACTAATAATGATCTTAGGAAGACCATGATAGCAGAAGATATTGTCAAACAAAAGTGTAGCTATGTCTGGTGCTGTTGCAGTAGTGGTGATTGGTACAAAGTAAGCTTGTTTGCTGAAATAGTCTACAAAAACAATAATTGCATCTTTCTCGTTCTTGGTTTGGGGTAGTTGTACAATGAAGTCCATAGAGACTTGTTCCCAATTAGCAGATGGTAGTGGGATAGGATAGAGTAGACCAGGTTTTGCTAGTATTGAGGACTTGTTCTATTGGCAGGTATCACAGGAAGTGATGTAGGTTTTGAGCTGATCTGCCATGCAGGGCCAGTAGAAATTTCAGGAGATAACTTCATAGCATTTATCAAATCCTAAGTGTCCAGCTGTAGGAGTATCATGACATTCGAATAAGATAGTCCTTTGGAGGTCTCAGTTGTTTGGAACATACAATCTGTCCTTATAGTAGATAGCATTGTTCTTGAGATGGTATTGATTGTACTGGGTATGCTTGTTGGCATCATTGCTGTTCAAGATTTCTCGGAGTGCTTGAGCTTCCTTATTATCAGTACATGCTGTGATGATTTGTTCCATGATGGAGTTTGTAACCAGGGTGAGAGTTTAGATAACTTCTTCAATAGGTGGTCTGGAGATTGCATTGGCAACAATGTTTTCCTTGCCAGAGTGGTACTGGATTTCGTAGTCAAAGTTTGTGAGGACTTTCATCCATCTGGCTTGCTTTCGAGAAAGGGTAGCCTGGGTCTTGATATTGACTAATGACTTATGGTCAGTCAATATGGTGAAGTGTGCTCCTTCTAGGTATGGTCACCATTTGATCAGGGTGTCTATGATGGCTAACATTTCCTTCTCGTGAGTTGCATAGTTGATTTCGGCATCATTGAACTTGCAGGAGTGATAGGCCACAGGGTGTCCTTCTTGCATGAGTACTGCTCCAAGAGCTAGGTCAGAGTCATCAGTAGTAACTTTATATGGTAGGGTAGGGTTTGCCACTTGAAGTACTGGAGTGGTTATCAGGGCATCTTTCAATGCTTGAAAGGCTATGTCTTATTCAGATCCCCAATTTGCAAGATTGTTGAAGTCTTTCTCTTATTTCATGGTCCAGGACTGTTCTCCTTTCTTGTTATGCTTGGTCATTTGAGTAAGGGCAGTAGTAATTTTGGCAAAGTTGGCAACAAATCGCCTGTAATAGTTTGCTAATCCTAGGAATGACTGGAGGTCTTTCAGCTTCTTAGGTCTGGGCCAATCCTTGATTGTGGAGATTTTGCTGGGGTCTACTTTGATTCCATTTGGTATGACAATGTATCTAAGGAATTGAATTTCTTTCAGAAGAAATTTGCACTTGCTGAGTTTTGTGAAGAGTCTGTTTTCTCAGAGTTTCAGTAGTACTAGTTCAAGGTGTTCGAGATGTTCCTCCAGGGTTTTGCTGAAGACTAGAATGTCATCAATATAGACAACAACAAATTTGTCCAGGTATGGGTGCAGAATAGTATTCATCAGTGTCTGGAAGGTTGTAGGAGCATTAGTTAAGCCAAAGGGCATAACCAGGAATTCGAAATATCCATAGTGAGTTTGGAAGGCTGTCTTGTAGATGTCTTCTTCTTTCATGGCAATTTGCCAGTAACCATTTCTTAGGTCAAAAGAGCTCATGAATTATGGGTTGGTAAGCCTATCAAATATTTCATCGATTCTGGGTAGTGGGCAATAGTTCTTGATGGTCTGTTCATTGAGGTCATGGTAATCAATGCACATTCTCCTTTCTTGACAACAAAGAGGACTGGTGCACCATAAGGTGATATACTGGGTCTGATGAATCCTTGTTCCAGGAGTTCATCAATTTCTTTCTTGAGTGCATCGATTTCTCTCGGAGACATGTGGTAGATTGACTTAAAGGCTGGCTTGATATCTGGAATAGTCTTGATGGCATGGTCTACTGCTCGTTTGGGAGGTAGGCCTTTCGGAAGCTTCTTTGGAAATATGTCTCGGAATTTCTGGAGCATGGCTGTCAATTTTGAAAAAGTCTTCTTCAGAGTTCTCAGGTTCTCCTTTGGATGGACAGATGGAGATAGCAAAGAGAGGACATTTATTAGCCAATTTCTTGAGTTGTAGCTTGTTAATGTGGGTAATCTTTGGTCTAGGGTCACTAGAGTTGAGTGGGTCCTTTTTGCCTTACAGTTTGAAGTTGTGGCAACCTTTCTTGATGGTCAGAGAATGGTTTACCCAATCGATCATGGGGTTCTCTTGTTTTAACCATGGAGTTCCAAGGATGATTTCATTGTCAGGGAGTGGTATGATCTGGAGGGTAACATGTACTCGATAGTCACTGATTCAGAAGAGTAGATTGCGGACTTCCTTACTAATGATATGTGAGGTTCCATCAGCTGTGGCAACTGCTTGAGTTTGTTGTACTGGGGAGGTGAAGACCTTGAGTCTGTTGGCTGTTTCTTTATTGATGAAGTTGCCTGAGGCACTGCTGTCTATCATAATCTTAATAGGTGCTCGATTGACAAAAGCTTTAAGTGTAAGCAGTTTGTCTGATCTAATGGTGGTGATTTCAGTTGTAGGAGTTTTCCTTCTGTTGGTTCTTCTTTGAGCTAGTTCATTGACACAAGAGAAGCAATCATCAATCATTCGAGAAGAGTACATTCCAATACCATGGGGGTATCAGCCACTTGGTACATATCCATCTTCGATTTTCTTGTAGAATTGTTCTTCTTTGTTCATGGTAGATTGGGCTGGGGCCTTGTTTGATAAACCGAATCCTTTAGATCCTTGGATAGTGGGCAGTAGTTCAGGGACTTCCTTGACTGTCAGGGTTGACTCGATTTTCTCGAATAGGATCTGAGCAATACAGAAGTCTATAGGGATCTTGAAGGGTATCTAACTATGGTTTCAGATGAGGACAATAATTTCGCCTATATAATCTTCATCAATGACTTCTCCTTCTACTGAGAGTCCTTTCAATGCTAGGCTGCTGTGACAGCATATTCTTCCAATATGTCCCTCAGGAATTTGGATACTGATTCCTGTGTAGACTTGCTTGACTTCTCGGTTAGAGACTGTAGCTTCTTCAGCTGTATATAGGTTATATCTAGCTGCTTTTTGACTTCCTTTGGTTGGGGCTTTGGCAGTTTATCTTAACTTGACAAAGTCTAGGGTTTTGGTAGTCAGGTTGTTGAGGTGGTGCAGAGTGGTAACAGTTGCTCATGTTGCTGTTCAGAGTTTTTGGTTAGGGCAGGTACTGGTCATGTGTTCTGTCTTTCGGCAATAGAAGCATGCTCCACTTCTTCTAAGTTTATTCCTTTCACCTTCAGTGAGTTTCTTGAAAGTACTCGGCTGAGTGGGTTCATGATTTCTGGGTGTCCATGAAGTGGATGTTGAGGGAGCTCGGGATGCTTCATGCTTGGGTTCTTCTTTCTTGGTCCAAGTCTTTTCCTTATTATTAAATTGTCTTTGGGGCAGAATTGGTCCAGCTGTTAAGATTCGCTTGACCATTGTCTTGATTCTTGCCAGGTACTATTGTTGGTGATCACAACCAACTGGGCATCCTTGTTCTCGAATTTTCCTAGTAAGCCATTCAGGCAGAGCATCGAATAGATGATCTGCTCTGGTACTATTTCGTACTTCATCATTGGCAATATATCCTAGGCCAATAGTGTTCAGGAGTGACTTGAGTTTCGTATAGAAGGTTTCGAATTCCTCCTTGCTATGTACATCGAATTTGAGGTTGCGGAGTTTTACTCGGGATTCAGTGATCATGATTTCACTGTGATATTGAGCAATCATGAGTTGTTTAAGTCTAGAGACTACAGGATGGGCTCCATATCCTGGGATATTATTTGCTGTATTCTGAGCAACTACTACAGGTCAAGTGTCCCATGTGAGGGGTTTTTCAGGAAGGGTTCGCCACCATTCTTTGGCAGGTCCTCAGAAGAATATAACAACTCAGCGGACATAGGCTGTAGTGGTAGTGAAGAGTTGTTCCAGAGTGTGGTCTTGATTGTTTGTCAGAATACGGTTAGTGACTCGTTCATTGGTCCATTGATTAGCTTCAAAGTTGGTATCAACTATACTAATGAAGCTTTGGACTTCTTGTGCAGTACCATTAAAGGTAGGTAGACTCAGATTTTTTGTAGGTTGGGTCTGTTTGGCTAAGGCAGTGATGGTTGCTACTATTATGGCTACCTGAGCTGTGAGATCTAGAATCTGTTGGTTTGCCATATTGTTTACTAGAGGTGGTTGGACTGCTGGTAGTAGTATTACTGATACTACTTGAGGTACTGGTGCAGAGTGCGATGGGGTTCTTTGGGTCTGTGTAAGTTGCTGGAGTAATAGTTGTGGGTCTAGAGTAAGGGCTTGATAGATAGCTGTCTGTTGCTGTATAGGTGTGTTCTGTCCTGATGGAGGTTTATCTCCTTCAGCAGTGTATCTGGGATTGAATTCGCTGAGATACTCCTCCTCCTCTTCAGTTTGGTTCCCGTGTACTTGGGTTTGCTTGGCGTCAAAGTAGACAGAATCAGTTATATATCTGATTTCAGATAGACTTAATTCAAAGTCAAGTTCTGGTTCGGTATTGGTTTCAGATTCAGATAGAGTTGTAGCAGGGCCTGCTTCAGGTTCAGGATCAGGTAGTTGATGAAGGGTTTCTCTTACTTCTTCCTTAAGAATATGGCGGGCCTTGCTGTTTTGAAATCAGTAGTATAATGCAGTCTTTGTCCTGGTACAGTGAAAGTCAGTAGAGTTGAGCTACTTAGCTACAGAGGCTTGGGCTTTGTGAGGAACTATGGCTAAAAAGACTGCTGCTGGTTGTCCTAGGTCGCTCGGATTTGTGGAGCTGACAAAACTCTTATTGAGAAGAGTAAAGAAGGCTTCTATAAGACCTTCTTCATCTTGACTTACTGGGTGTAGGACAAGGAGTTCGGTGAATAGAGTTTCATCTATTTGCTAGTTTAATCAGAGTACTTCTTTCTTTGAATGAAGTTTGTCCCACTTGTTACAGGTGTGGAGGTCAAATTGTTCTTGTACGTCAGGTTCAATTCTCTCCAGATTGTCAGATAGTTCAGAATAAATTCCAGTTCAGAGGTTGGGCTTTATACCAACTTGTAGGAATTCACAGAAGGGTTTGTAGCAGGGTGAGGAAGCATCTTAAAGCGGAATTGGATTGTAAACCACTGCTACCAAGTTGTAAGAGAGTTGCTTTTTAGGGTAACTGTTATGTAGTTCTGGAAGGGTTTTCTGGAAGTTCTAGATATTCTGGAAGACTGTTTTCTTATGGTCAAGATCAATTTCATATGGAGTACGTCCTCTACGCTTATTGATTTCAAGATCGGGTTGACATCTCAACCAAAGTCCTTTTTCGGACTAGTTCTGGATGTTCAGGATTTTCTGTATTTCAGGAAGTTCAAGAAACTAAGACCAGCTTAGTTGAATTGGCATATCGCTGCAGACAATACCCAATTAGGAAATTTCGTGATGAGGTTGAGAGTGGGACCTAATGGAGAGTGGATTTACTTAAGAGTGGTTTGTGGGTTATTAAATAGGTTTATTCGCTATTCATGATATTGCTATACTAGGAGTAGTTGTGTAAGGAGATATTGTGGAGAAGTATTCAGGAGTTGTGTTCGAATTGTTCAGGTCTGAGATTCTGAGGTCTGGGGGAGGGGGTATTTATACTAATGAGGGGCTATCTGGACTATGCTAAATATGGGTATAGCACTAAGTGCTTTATTGAGTCAGAATACAGTCACGTAGTATAAGTATGATCTGACATATCAAGAGATTGTCTGACTGCTGAGTCAGTTCACAGTCACATCATATAAGGCTAATCTAACTATACTATGACTGCTAATCTATTTATAGGTTTAGGCGCTGTCTGGGTAGTCTTCGATGATATCACCATCAATTGCATTATCTCTGAAGAAGTAATCATCTAGGAAGAGTGGTTCATGGATTACTTCTTCTTGTTTGCTGAGGTAATAATACATTGAGACTTCATCTCTATCCTACAAGATAGCATCATCTGTCTCATATGCTGGATAAGGTGTTGGTGGACGAAGAAGTAGTGCATTGTTTTTACTTTCATCGGATTCACTGTCTGTGTACCTTCTATAGATTATAGCACTATGAGTCGCAGGGTTGTAGTAAGCTAGCGGCTGTGGTTCATATTGCTCATATTCGGGTAGTGGAGTGGTTGGTTCGACTTTGAGGGTTGTCTGAAGGTACAGGTTGTATTCTCTGGTCTCTTCATTGTAGTTGAAGTAATTGGGGGTGAATGCAGGTTGGTATTCGTGCCAATGGTCATTGTCCCAATAAGTCTTGTATGTGGTTATGTAAGTGCACAACCTCCAAGCCACTGAAATCACATGCAACTTCTGAACAAATCTGAAAATCACCTGCAAGATCACGAAGCTGAGTCAAACAGAAGTCACAGTGCACAAAGCTGAGTCAATACAAAGTTATGGAACATAAGGTTCACACAAACGGAATCTTACCAATCAAGAACAGATGTATATATATTAAGTCCCAAGATGCATCGAATGAGAACCAAACAAACAACAACTACAACTTCCAAACACACAAATATGACCACTGAGATCTACAACCACATCCGCACTGACATTTGGAATACCATTATCAACCAAGTCACACCCCCTCTGCCCCTCATGAATATCCATAGCCTAGCACTCCTCTACTTCGTGGAAGCCTGATAGAATGCCCTGAACATGCTTAATGAGGCCCACCGGATCAGACAAATCTCAAGCTACTACCAGATCGGCCACCTCCTGGAAGATATGGTCGAACACTACTATGACACAGACATTACCCAGATGTCTCAATACTGGAAGCTCATTGCCTGCAAACACCGAGAACTCTTCTATGAGTACAGTACCTTTATTCCCCGCCTCCGAGTTACTACTAGCGAAATGGTTGCTACTCTGTCCTATGGCCAAATTGATGACATGATATATGTAAGAGGGTTGCTTTTTAGGGTAACCGTTACATAGTTCTGGAAGAGTTTTCTGGAAGTTCTGGATATTCTGGAAGACCGTTTTCTTATGGTCAAGATCAATTTCATATGGAGTATATCCTCTACGCTTATTGATTTCAAGATCGGGTTGATGTCTCAACCAAAGTCCTTTTCTGGACTAGTTCTGGATGTTCAGGATTTTCCGTATTTCAGGAAGTTTAAGAAACTAAGACCAGCTTAGTTGGATTGGCATATTGCTGCAGACAATACCCAATTAGGAAATTTCGTGATGGGGTTAGGAGTAGGACCTAATGGAGAGCGGATTTACTTAAGAGTGGTTTGTGGGTTATTAAATAGGTTTATTCGCTATTCATGATATTGCTATACTAGGAGTAGTTGTATAAAGGGATATTGTGGGGAAGTGCTCAGAAGTTGTGTTCAGATTGTTCAGGTCTGAGATTCTGAGGTCTGGGGGAGGGGGTATTTATACTAGTGAGGGGCTATCTGGACTATGCTAAATATGGATGTAGCACTAAGTGCTTTGCTGAGTCAGAATGCAGTCATATAGTACAAGTGTGATCTGATATGTCAAGAGATCATCTGACTGCTGAGTCAGTTCACAGTCATGTCATATAAGGCTAATCTAACTATACTATGACTGCTAGGCTATTTATGGTTTAGGCACTGTCTGGATAGTCTTCGATGACATCACCATCAATAGCTTCATCTCTGATGAAGTAGTCATCTAGGAAAAGTGGTTCGTGGATTACTTCTCCTTGTTCACTCAGATAATAATACATTGGAACTTCATCTCCGTCCCACAGGATAGCATCATCTGTCTTGTATGCTGGATAAGGTGTTGGGGGGTGAAAAAGTGGTGCATCATCTTCGTTTTCATCGGATTTGCTGTCTGCGTACCTTCTGTAGGTTACAGCACTATGAGTCGCAGGGTTGTAGTATGCTGGCGGTTGTGGTTCGTATCACTCATACTCAGGTGGTGGAGTGGTTGGTTCATTCTCAAGGGTTGTCTGAAGGTACAGGTTGTGTTCTCCGGTCTCTTCATTGTAGTTGAAGTAATCGGGGGTGAATGTAGGTTGGTATTCGTGCCAGTGGTCATTGTCCTAATAATTCTCATATGTGGTTATAAACTGTTGTAAGTTCATCGGCAGAGTTGGCGGTGTGATCAGAGTTGGAAGAGATCCTTGGCTTGAGGTCATGTCAGCATCAGAAGGATCATTGTCTTCTGCTTCATCTTTGTTGAAGTTGATTATATCATAGATGTCCTTCATGATGTATCCAACTTGGGGCATTTGCAGGATGTGATTGTCGGGGTGCAGGAAGGTTCTGTCTGTGGTTTCAACATACTCAAGATACTTGTGGTTGAGTTCTTATATCATATCGTCAATTTGGCCATAGGACAGAGTAGCAACTATTTCGCTGGTAGTAACTTGGAGGCGGGGAATAAAGGTGCTGTACTCATAAAAGAGCTCTCGGTGTTTGCGGGCAATGAGCTTCTGGTGTTGAGACATCTGAGTAATGTCTGTATCATGGTGGTATTCAATCATGTCTTCTAGGAGGTGGCCGATCTGGTAGTAGCTTGAGATTTGTCCAATCCGGTGGGCCTCGTTAAGTATGTTCAGGGCATTCCATCAGGCTTCCATGAAGTAGAGAGGTGCTTGGCTGTAGATATTCATGAGGGGCAGAGGGGGTGTGGCTCGGTTGACAATGGCGTTCCAAATGTCAGCACGGATGCAGTTGTAGATCTCGGTAGTCATGTTTGTATATTTGGAAGTTGTGGTTGTTATTTGTTTTGGTTCTCTGTTTCGACGCGTCTCTGTGCTGGGTATATATGCATTTGTTCTGGATTAGTAAGATCCTGTTTGTGTGAATCTTGTGTTCTGTGACTTGGTATTGACTCAGCTTTGTGCACTATGACTTCTGTTTGACTCAGCTTCGTGATCTTACAGGTGATTTCCAGATTTGTTCGGAGATCGCATGTGATTTCTGTGGCTTAGAGGTTGTGCGCTTACAATACAAGAACTTAACCACAAGTATCTCGAGTATATTGAAACCATAGACAGAACCTTCCCGCACCCTGATGACCACATCCTGTGAATGCCCCAAGTTGGATATACCATGAAGGATGTCTACAATATAATCAACTTCAACAAGGACGAAGCAGAAGACAATGATCCTTTCGACGCCGACATGACCTCAAGCCAAGGATCTCTACCAACCCTGATCACACTGCCAACCTTACCAATGAACTTATAACAGTTCATAACTATATACAAGACTTATTGAGACAATGACCACTGGCACAAATACCAATCTGCATTCACTCTCGATTATTTCAACTATAATGAAGAAACCAGAGAACACAACCTGTACCTTCAGATAACTCTTGAAGTCGAACCAACCACTCCACCACCCGAGTATGAGCAACATGAACCACAGCTGCCAGCTTACTACAACCCTGCAACTCATAGTACTATAACCTATAGAAGGTATGCAGACAGTGAATCTGATGAAAGCGAAAATGATACACCACTTCTTCGCCCACCAACACCTTATCCAGTATATGAGATAGACAATGCTATCCTGTGGGATGGAGATGAAGTTCCAATGTATTACTACCTCAGCGAACAAGGAGAAGTAATTGCACTCCTTTCTCCGCTATCTTACCAGTCACAAGATTTGGTAGGCAACCTTCTGAGTCCCCTTTCCCCTCTTATTACCCCCTCTACCTTGGGTTGGTTTACTGTGCCTGCATGAGCATAGTGGGAGGAGGGCAATAGTGATGAGTTGTCCTTTTATTGGTGTCAGATTGGTGTCTTCTCTACTTTTTCATGGTTTCTGGTATCTTCAGCTGCATCTGGAGTGCATCTGTTTTGGTGCAGTGCTTTCTTCCTTTTGCCATTGCCAACAAGGTGCTATCTTGGTGTGTCTTGGGCTATATAGGAAGTCGGCCGACCTTGGGCGTCCAGTGCTCAGTATAGGTTACCTGCAGGTCCTCGGTGCCTGTGGTGGGCCCTCTGGCTTTAGCGAGCTTCCTGGTGAGCATGTTTCTGGTATAGGACTGCTTTTCAGGTAATGTTGGGATGGGAGGGGAGATGGCCATCACAGATAGGAGGAAGGGCGATTACGGTAAATCAGTAGGGTACCAGGCTGGGGGTGGTCATCAGGGCTGGGGTGGACAATATTTTGGTAGGGCCTTTCGATTGGCTGGTAGGGAGTGGGGTGGTGCAGGGGCCAGCATCCTGGCTGTATCCAACTGGAACCAGGAGCTGATGCAGCAATGCGATCGAGGTCTGCAGACTTGGGGAGTGGGACCTTCCTCATTTAGCAGTACCTGACTGGAACTGGGAGCTAACATGGCAACGTGATCGAGGCCCACAGGCTCGGGGAGTGGGAGTGGGGTCTCTTTAGGCCCTAGCCCATGTGTAAGTCCTTTGAGGAAAGTGCTGCATATAAGTCCTTTACTCACTCGCTTTGAATCCGCTTTGCTCTCTATTGGTTGGTTGGGGGGTTTTTTTCTTTGCCTCAGGCTTTCTTTTGGGGTTCAGGGGGCTATTCTTTATTCAGTCCTGGTGCTGCTAGATCCGACACATAGGTGTGCTCTCATGTGTAAATGATGATCCAGCCCTGGTGAGCAGACAAGTCTAGTCTATATCATGGGGGTCAACTTAGCCAGTGTTTGACAGGCATAACTAGAGTGGTAGGACTGCTGAATAATTTAGTAGCCTAGGTTAATGGGGGGATATTGTTTGGAGGGTGGTGGGGGAGGGTTTTGGCCTATATAGTCTAGGTTCCCTTCCAATAAAAATCTGCGGGACTATGAGTCTATTAAAAAAAAAAAAAAAAAAAAAA
>RBNI01004205.1:0-14473 GCA_003990745.1 Jimgerdemannia flammicorona | reverse complement strand
TGGGTGTGTGTGGGAGGGGGAGGGGGGGAATTGGTGGAAGGAGTGTTGGTGGGGTTGGGTGGGTTGGGTGGGGCAGGGAGCAAAATGTCTTTATGTCGGGGCATAGCCAATCACCCCCTTTGTGCTCTGATGGTTGCCTCGTCTCTCCAAGCGCCATGTTACATGTACACCCTCCGCAAATAGATCAAATATTGCATGTGATGTCATTGCATGTGGTGTCATGTGACTGTCCTTTGGAATGTCATCCATCTTCCCATCTCCCGATAGACACCCACTCACCCACCCCACCCACCCTCACCCACCCTCACCCCACACCCACACCCCACACCCACCCTCGCCCCACACCCCACACCCACCCTCAATGTCGATACATATCCCCCCTATCTCAAAGCTCCCCACAAAAAGACCTCGCAAGCGTCTGTCCTGTGAACGCTGCACAAGACACAAGGTCGGGTGTGACCACGCGCGCCCAAAGTGCTATCGTTGCAGCAAGGCAAACGCGAGTTGTGACTATCCAGAGAGCATTATCAACACCTACCAGTCACCCTCCAACTTTGCTGTCGCCGAGGACACGACCGATTCATACGACCTGACCCCCCAAAATCAAGACTTCTTTGACCAATATCCCCCTGAGCATACTACCGCCTCCACTCTACTACCACCCGACCCATCGCTTCCCGTATCCTACCCCTCTCCGACTCCCACAACCCCCGAACTCTCTCCGGACGATAATCAGTCCACTATTCTCCCTTCCACTTGGAAGCTAACCATTTCCCATACAGGCGAGCTTCGGATCAACACCGACATCTGCAGCGCCAAAGACCTCGTCAATTCTGTCAGTAGGCTCCAACAGCGGCAGACTACCCCAGATGCTGCCGACCATCTTGGCACCGAGAACCCCGACAACGTGGAGCAGGACGCCTCCGATGACGCGCATGCAAACAGTGATGAAGAGAGTGATCAGAATTTGAGTGTAATGCACCGTGCCTGGCGCGCGCGTCTAACAAACGAAACCACAACATCCCCCCGCGCCTCCTCTTTGTACTCACGCAGCCCCTCTCCCGAAGGCCTTGATCTCGGCACCCACAACTTTACCCTCCATCCCGACACCCAAACCGCTCTCACGAACATCTACCTCACCCACTTCTTCCCGTTCGGCCTCTTCCCCAAACACCACGTTCAATTTTTCACCCATCCCACCTCAACACCCCATCCAGTCCTCCACAACGCCATGCTTATGTGGTCTTGCCATCACCTCGCCACGCACCACTCAACCCCTTTTACCTTCCCCACGGGCGTCGACGACCTCGCCTACACCAACCTCTCCGCCCTCGCCTCCCTTTACCATACCCGCCTCATGGATGCCCTCCGTGAAAACTTTGACGTTGTCGACGCTAGCATCGTCCTCTCCCTTGCTACCCTCTTCATATACGTCTGCCCGACGGACGCCCGTCGAGCGTGGTTGTACCTTTCTCGCGCCGTCGACCTCGCGCACGTGTTGCTCAAAGAATCCGCAAGCAAGGTCACTGACGACACCACCACCGCCGCCGACGACGAACAAGGTTCTGTCATCCAACTCAACACATCGCTGTCCCCGTCCTCCGCATCCTATCTCCCCACCACCCGCGAAACCCCTTCCACGCAGCTTCTTCGCCGTCTCTGGTACTTTCTCACCATCCTCGACGCGGCCACTTCCATCTTTGGTGGATACGACCAATCCATGCAGCCCACGGATCACTTCGTGTACCCGCTCCCGCGGCCGCTGGCCTCAGAGGACGAGGAGGAAAGGTGGCATCTCGTCGTGCTGGTGGAGATGATTGAGCTCAATCGGATCGTGAAGCGGTATTGCGAGCCCGGCGTGGAGGCCATGTGGAGGGGGGAGGCGTCGCCGAAGGACGAGGACAAGGCGAGGCCGGCCGGATTTGATGATTGGAGGGGAGATGTGTTTCACGAATGGATTGAGAGAGTGGAGAAGGTCGGGTTGAGGTTCGGGGGAGAGGAGACCGAAGATGATGATGTGAGCGGTGCTAACCTGGTGGCCGTGACTCCGCAAATTCAGGCTACTTGGATCCTCCATATCACATACCACCAGTTTCGCTTGATGTGGTCTCATTTCCTGGTACCTAGCATGTCCGCTCATCAGGAACTTGAACGTAAGAAGAAGAAGGAAGCGACGACGACCCACGAGGCGCCATTCGACGGAAGAGATCCCACCTATTCACTTCCCCCCCCCACCTCGCTTCCGACCCCGCCCGCCATCTCGCCAAATGATTATCATGAACACGCAGACCATGAACTTCACCCATCGACGGCGACGCACAACCACGCCACCTGTCGCGACGCCATCGACCAGATGACGCGGATCGTGCGTGACTACATACGCGCGAACGACGACGTATCTTCGCAGGACGCGTTGTGGTGCAGCATCGCGCGAGTGATCCTGAACGGAGCGAACGTTGCAGCCTGGTTGTATAGGCACGATCTTGCGTTAGCAAGGGAGGCTGGTGAGGAAGGAGACGCGGCGGCGGAAGAAGCGTTGCAGGTGTGCGAGGGGGCCGTGCAGAGGTTTGGGGCAGTCATCGGGGATGGGCACGACGACGGGGAGATGGATGAAACAAAAGAGGATATGGTAGCGCGGCCCATGGTGATGTTTTGGCCGACATATTTGACATTTGGAGGAGGGCTGACATCTAGGTGAATGGACGTGGGATGGCTGTGCAACCTTGTTAGCGAAGGGGTTGTGAATCCATTCATGTTTACACCACTGGTGCATACCATACCGTATGGGTTTTATATTCTTGGAAATGTTTTTGTTTTTGTTTTTTTTTTTTTTAAAAAAAAAAAAAAAAAGGTTCGCTCGACACGTTTGATTGTAATACGTATATATATATCCCTTTAAATTTGAACGAAACATAAAAAAAAAAATTTTTTATAAAAAATCAAAAATGAAATTTTATTGCATGTTGTGACAACGAACTAAGGGATATATATATATATATGTATGGTCATTATAACCAGCCTCCTGCAATGTTGAATATTTAGATGCTTTGGGTTGGTTACCTATATTGTGTGTTACGAAGTTGATTTTTGATCTATCTGCTTTCAAGACTATGCATATATTTTGACTTTAGGCTCCTAATGGGACGGTTCCGAGAGACGGTTCTTGCAGGAACCGGTAACCTTCCGGACGAATCATCCTAGGATCGGAACCGTCCCCGATGTCCTGGGTTGCCGAAAGGGCAACGATTTGCCAAAAGCACGACGGGGTGCCAAAAGGGCAACGATTTGCCAAAAGCACGATGGGGTGCCAAAAGGGCAACGATTTGCCAAAAGGACGATGGGTTGCCAAAAGGGGGTTACGGTTCGTCAGGAGGATGCCAATTTGCCAAAGGTCAACGTTTTGCCTAAAGGGTAATTTGCCACAGGGCGATGATGCGATAATTTGCAAAAGGGCAAAAAGGTGTCATTCTTTAACTGTTTGCCTTACGACCAGAAATCGTGAACAAAATATTGTGAACGGCAATGTCGGTGGAATAAGAGTCTGGGCCACGGTTTCTGCATCCGACGAAGCCCAGGCGAACCTCGTTGACGACCCATTGATGTTGAGGTCTTGGACAACCTATGTCCAGTCAGCTCCAGAAACTATGGCAAGTTATTCAGGGCCCTCAGAAGACGAATCCAGTCTGACAACTGCCGCAGGAAATATTGCCGCCTCACCTAATCGGCTAGGTCCTACTTTTGCGACCAAGACCTCCTGTGCGTATGCGTGAGCTGGGCAAGGAATACCTGGTTTGACATCTCATGTTTGCATGCTCGTTCAAAGGGGAAACGCGCCAGCTGCCAAAGCTTCCGTTGCGCATTTTCGTCGTTGCCCAATTCTGGTTCCGAACCGGTATCACCGGGACGGTTCCGAAGCAGTAGATACCAGTGCTGGAAAAGGAGTATCTTGAACCAAAATTTTAGGAGCAATTCTCTAAATTCCATAACTTTACATATACCAGCTTAAAAATCATTTCCTTCTGTTAATATGAAGAGTTAATTACTAGCTATATTATAGCATTGTGTTTAGTTAATTGTTGAGTTCATAGCTTTTAAAGTTAAGGACTTTGACTGCCTTTATCTTATGTAAACAGTCTCTGTCTCAGTCTTTCTGCCTTGGTCTTTCTGCCTTAGTCTTTCTTTTTTTTGATCTTTCTTAGTTCTGTCTCAGTCTTTCTATTTTGATTTTTCTGTCTCAGTTTTCTTATTTTGATTTTTTTTTATCTTAGTTCTATCTTAATCTTTCTATCTTTATAATAATTTCTTAGTCATATATCTAGTTATAGTATCTTTTTTCTAGTTTTTTCTTATCTTTCCTGAATATTCCACAATGTTCCAGCACCTTTCAAATGCTTAGAAAGCCTCTCTTGATATCAAGACTTTACTTGAATATTCTTGTCTTTTCTTGATATCCTTGACTAGTTATAGAACTCTTTGAAATATTATAGAATTCTTTGGTTATTGTCTTTGCTGAGAACTATTCTCTTGACTTTTCTTTTTATTTCTAAGATCCTTCTGAATTCTTCTTTCAGATCTTATATAAATATTCTCTTTCTCTACTTAAATAAAGCTCAGTTTATTTTCTTTAGAAATTCTTTAAGATTACTTAAACTTATAAATATCTCTTTAAGTTACTTTAGGCTTACTAGAATCTTCTAAATTTAGTTATGTTCTCTTAAAGAAACTGGAATTATTATACTTGATAACAGTAGGTAGTTATATCTTACCTTATTAAGAAACCTTATATAAATTTGAAAACTAATCACAATTAATTATACAAATCTAAATAAATACTAGAGAACTAATTAACCATTCAGATCTCTCTGTAGTAGAAGATATAGATATAGAGATATGGATCAATCTAGAAGAGATGATCACTGTAATAATATATTAGATCTGAAATCTAAAAATATAATCAAAATAACAGAAAATAAGAAGTATAGTTATAATAGTTTATACTATAATTATATTTGTTAGTTTTAAGCTATTTAAGCTAAATATCTTTAATGATTACTAAGAAGACTATCTACTGATACTTAGATTTCTAATTGAATCATACTTCAAACTTACAAAAATAGAGACAGATATATAAGTTTAATTACTATTATATTTTTTTAAGAAAATGTAATTATTTAGTAGTATAATTATATCATAACTACTATATCTTACTAAGAAATAAGAATTAAATATTGAGAAATATTCAAAGAGGTTCTTTATAAGTAGTTAAAGTTACTAATACTATTAAACTAGCCAGAGATAGACTGACAAATATCAAGTAACTCAAGTTAGTATAAAGTTATATATAATATACTATTCTTATCAATTATCTTAGAACTATCTAATATTACAGAAGATAAAAAGATAGACTATTATATCTGATAGCTTCTTTCTCTACTATCTTATCAATTACTAAATTTAGTAGATAATCTTCTAAGTTCTCTTTCCTCTATTATTACTCTCTCTATTTTAGATTAGTTTGCTATACTTATAAGAGCAAGGTAATGATATTGAGTTGTCTCTTTATTGGTATCAGATTGATGTCTTCTGCACTTCTTCATGGTTTTTAGTATCTTTAGCTATATCTAGAGTATATCTGTTTTAGTGTAGTACCTTTTTTTTTTTTGCTATTATTAATATAGTATCATCTGATATATTATAGACTATATAGAGTTGGCTGACCTTAGGCATCAAGTGCTAGTATAGATTATCTACAGGTTCTCAGTATCTATAGTAGAGCTCTCTGAGCTTTGACAAGTTTTCCAGTAAGCATAGTTCTGATATAAGTGACTGCTTTTCAGGTAGAGTTGGGTTGAGAGAGGAGATGACCAGTGCTCTGAATGAATGAAGTTGATCTGGATGAGATTTGATTCAGGTTCGTCATGTGATGGATTCAAATTAACTCGGATTGGTCTCATGATCTGATCCGGATTGATCCATTCAGATTAATCCATCCAGATTGAAATCTTTGGTAACATCACCCTTTCTTTTATTCATTTTGCTCTTGTTTTTTTTTTCCTGCCACACTTTGGTGATATCATCCTTTCCTTTATTCCCTCTCTTTTCTTTGTTCTTTTTCTTTGTTCTTTCCTATTGCATTATGAACAAACAAAACAGCAGCCCTTAATTTGTATGTTAGTCCAGTCTACTCATTTTTCATCCTATAATGATTATCAAAAGAGGGAGTATTCAAGATGGAAATGTACTCTCTACTGACAATGTTAGATTCTTTCTCATATGGGCAGCACACAAGCTACTCATCAAGAGCCAAAGGAGTGATGGTGGTGGCAATGGTAATGGCTATGGTGATGGTAATGGTGACAGCAATGGCAGGGATAAGAGTGAATTCCGGTAACAACTCATGGCGGCCCTTTGGACCTCGGAATTTACAGACCTCACAGCTATGTATACAGCAGCCTTTTTGGAGCAACCAGTAGTAGATATAGGTTGCTCTTTTCTACTGCTACTTTTTATTTGTTTAAATTCCCCCAATATGACCCAATTTACCTTATGCTCTTCTTAGGGTCTACAGCTCTACAACGAGATCTGCCAACTTTATTCCCAATATCTGGTCAAGATGAAGAAAGGTTAGAGGATGTTGTGGAGCATGCTTTTGGTGGCTGAGCTGTTGAGTCAATGCATCGCATGGTGGAGGTCTCAAAAGGAACAGAAGCAAGCCTTTATGAGCAATCTTGTGCAACTTGTACAACTCATCAGTGTACAACTTGTCAGCATACAGCTCACTCACTCACTCATTCAAACTCTTTTTCTGAAATACCCATCTCTATGTTTTATTTAATTTCATTTTTTATATAATTTCCCCCTAAAAAACACCCACACCCACATGCAACCTGTCTGCATGCAACTCGTCTGCACACAACCTGTCTGCATGCAACCTGTCTACATGCAACCCATCCACATGCAACCCATCTGTACACTTATCTTGGTCCCTCAGATCAGGACTCAGTTCCATTAAAAAGGAGAGTTCAAAGTTACCTGAGTTCAACTACGTCTAGCATCTGATCAAATAGAGAAATTTGAGGACAAGATGTTCAGCATGAGCAGTACCAGTATTGTCATCAAGGCTTGAGGGTCTACATTCGAATCAGAGCCAATCATTCTTGACCAAGGGGTCCATTGGCCAGCAGGAGTAGCCAATGATGAAGAGAACCATATCTTTATTAACAAATACAGAGAGGTGGTTGCAATGGTGGTAAGGAACCTCTACAGTGATGAGCTTCACCACCATATTAATGAGATTTACAAGGATTGCATCAAATACTAGGTGGTAGGAAAGAGGGGGTAAAAAAAGCAAAGAGGGGGAGTTTGGACAGGAATTGGATATACTGCAACACTGGCAAAGGGTGGGTTCCAGAGTTCCAAAATCTCCCACACTTGTCTCCCTTTTTTTTTACTCCTCCCCAGATAAATCACACTCTTTGCTAATATACTCTTTTTGATATAAATCCAGAGATACACAAGATTCTGTACCCCTACCAGAACTTTAGAAGTGCCATCAAAGAGCAAACTGAACATGAGCATGACACAGCCTATACAGTGATGGTGGCTATGATCTGGGGTTCTTTGAGCAGATTGGTAGAGCATATAGCAGACCAGCTTAGTGGTGATCTCGGTGCAGCTGTACATACATTCTTAGTACAATTTAGCATGTCATATGAGGTGAGGAGCTCTGCTTTTTTGGGGTGCTGCAGCCTGGGGGGTTTCTGCAGCCCAGGGGATTTCTGTGGCCTGAGGGGTTTCTGCCCTCTCATATACAAAAAGGACTGACCAGTTGCCATCCATTTTGGCAGATTTCCAAGCTGGGGCTCCTGGGGCTAGACCAAGGGTTCACCTAACCATATGCTCGCATCACATCAGGATATGTCAGATGCAATCTTTCTCTGCCCACACACACAGACAACAATGTTACCCCAGTAATGTTTTACATCCTGGAAAGGAAGGGCCCAACCTGAGAGGATAGTGGCAAAGTCTGGTATGACCTCACCTATAGTTTTGGGGTCCTATTTGCAGCCAACACAGCTGTCCTCTTCCAACCACACAACCACTACAGCACTATCATCTTCAAGAAGAGCTCAGACATAATAGTCATCATACTCACAATAAATGATAGGCTCATCAAGGCCTGGGACTGATGGGTGAAGCAGTTTTTGTGAGAGTTAGGCAATCTTTTGCAAGGGATAGGCAGTCTTTCATGAGGGTTAGGCAGTCATTTTGTGCAGGTTGGACAGTCTTATGTGGGGGGTTGGGCCGGGCACCTCTTCTGTAGCACTAGCTTAGCTATTATGTAGGGCCCTACTGGTCCCTTGGCCCTGCTCTGCAGTGCCACTGATGCAGTGCTGTGGTGCAGGACCAGGGTGCCCATGAGATCTGAACTGGTGATGGGGCTCGAATCTGTAGTAGACTTCAACCACCGAAAATACCCTCTGACCACCAGAAGTACCCTCTGACTGCCAGAAGCACCCTCCAATCACCAGAAGCACTCTCCACTTCGGACTCCTTGGCAGCTTGGAACTGCCCCTATACTGCTGGTAGAGGGCTGCAAATTTTGCACACTCTCTCCACCTGCTCTGCCCATCCCAGACTCTTGCAGCTTGGGGCTGCTCTTTGTTACCAGTGGAGGGCTACAAATTTTGCACACTCTCTCACTGACTCTGTGCCCACCAACCCTGCCGACTGACCCCACCCACTGACCTGGATGCTGATAGCTTGGGGCTGCTCCTCACTGCTGGCAGAGGGCCACAAATTTTGTGTGCTCCCTCCACCTACCCCGCCCATCCCAGACACTTGTGGCTTGGAGCTGTCCCTTGCTGGGTAGAGGGCCACAAATTTTGCATGCTCTCTCTACTGACCCTATGCCCACCAACCCCACCAACTGACCCCACCCATCAACTTGGGTGCTGATAGCTTGGGGCTGCCCCTCACTGCTGGCAGAGGGCCGCAAGTTTTGCACGCTCCCTCTGCCAACCCCCCTGACTGAGACACTTGCAGCTTGGGGCTGCCTCTTGCTGCCAGCAGAGGGCTGCAAATTTTGTATACTCCCTCCACTGATCCACCCACCAACCCGTCTACTGACCCAAGCACTGACAGCTTAGGGCTGCCCCTTGCTGCTAGCAGAGGGCTGCAAATATTATATACTCCCTCCGCCACCACCACCAACCCTGCTGACTACTGCTCACTTGGGCTGCAAACTCCGGGCCAAGTCCTCAGGGTTTTTTACCTTTTTATTATTTTTGAAAGGTATTAAATATTCCACAAGGCCAACCAACTTATCCACAAATCTCCAGGACCTGCCAAATTTTAGTAGCCCAAGCCCCACCAAGACTTCAGACACATACATATCTGGATTGTCTCGGTATTCAGTGTACACCTCTTTGGGGCAATGAGGTCCACCCTACCTGAGAACACCTGCTCGATAGGAGCACTGGAGACAGGAATTGCCAGGTAGTCCCGAGCTATGTCACATAGGCTGGAGAAGTCCATTTGATGCAGCTGCACACCCCAGTGGGTAGAGTGGTGGGTAGAGTGGTAGTTAGATTGGTGGGTTAAATTGGCCCAATACCAATCTGACAACCCACCTTCTATCAGTTGAGCACCTCTGCACCCTCTAGCAGGGTCACATGATTGCTGGTAAGATAAATGGTAAGTTCATCTATTGACAGCAGTTCTTCTACTAACAGCTCCCTCTTCCTCTTTCTGCTGAAGTAAATGTGGGACAAGAGGGATCTCTCAGTATATTTGTCCAGACTTTGGCCAGAACCTTTGTGGCAGTATGTAGTTTTTCCAATACACTTCAATTATGGCCTGCTTAGTTCTCTCAATGAAGTGCTGCTCCCAGCCCTGATCTTTATGATATTGTAGCTTTAATCATGGGTCTAGCACTGTTTGAAGAAGAGGAGAGAGTGAGTTTTTGTGAGGGTTTCTCTGTTTTGGAAGGAGCAATGGTCACATACCAACATTGACATACCTGTACTGATTGAGTATATGACAGTATCTATTTGGGAGTAGTACTTTCTGAGCTTACTAAGAGTAACCTTCATGGCATCTCTCTGATCCAGGCTCAATTGTAAATCACTGTAACCCTCCAGCCTGTCCTTGAGCTTGTCCTCTAGCCAGTCAATCAGAGGGTTGTATACTGGTATTGCCAAGCTTATTGTTGGGGTTGTTTGTTTGACTATATCCTTTGTACAATCGTTGAAACACTGGCAGTTACATATATAGTGAGGTATTGTATTGTACAGAGGCAGACAAAACAAGTGTAGAGGCTGACAAAATGAGTGTAGAGCCAGAGCAATCACCACTTACTTTCAAAACTCTGACAACATTTCTAAGTACATCCCACTCACTTTCATCTAGAGCCTCGGCCCATATTTCTTTGTCAGTAGCCACTGTTGAATCTATTGGCTTTTTTTTTTTTTTTTTTTTTTGTTTAAAACAAATCTTCAATCATCTGAAATAAGTTACTTCAGCTGACTAAAGAAAAAAAGGATACATACTACAGCAAACTCTAGCACATACTGGATCATTGCAAATATTGAGTTCCAATGTATACAGACATCTAATATAAGCTCTTTCAGGGCTAAACTGATTGCCCTACACTGTGTAGTGAATTTGTCTCATTGTTGTGGAGACAATCAGACTGACACAACTAGGTTGTGCAGCTTGGAAATTATATCCAGGGCCCCTCCTCTCTCAGATGTTTTGTCTATATGCATAAGATAGTCCTGAACAACAAGGTTCAGTATGTGGACCTGGCATCGCACATGGCAGCTTTCTGCACTGAAGGCCACATTTTCCTGTTTGAGGCTGGCCACTAAAACTTTGAAAAATGTTAAGTTGTTTGTGGTATTGTCTGTTGTAATGGCCAAAATCTGTACTTGAAATATTTGGTCAGCGAATTTATGTGAAAATAAATAACCAATAAAATCTGATTTGGTTTAGGACCTTCCTCAAAATGCTGATCTGACAGCAAGCCCCCCTTTTTTACCTTGGTGGTGATCCCAAGCTCCTGGATACAACTAATAAAAACATCTATGATGTTGTCTCCAGAATGAGGGCTAGAAAGTTTGACAAAGTCAAGGGTGAGAGATTTAAGCTGCCAATCAAGGTCAATCCAATGACCGGTAATGCCCAGAAACAAAATTGCATTGGGGGATATCCATATGTTAATCGTAAATGAAATTTTGCCTGCTGAATTCTGCTTATTGAATGTGAGGTTAAATTGGTGAGCTCTTTTATATAATTCAGCTTGCAAAGGTCATAGTACTGCCCTTATTTTATCTGAAGTATCTGGTGGAGATTATCATGCTCCTTCCTATAGGTCTCTAGGATATCTTTGTAAATAGTATTGGCACTTGGCAAATATAAATCATGCTTGAGGAGGCCAAAGATACTATGCAATTGATCACTCTCAATGATTGTGAATGGTTGGTCTGTGCATACAATTTAGCAAATGAGCTGATTTCGAAATTCTGCCAAAGAGTATGGTTAAATATTTTTGATTAAATGGCATTATTGGTACAGAAATGGTTGGGCAATCAGATAAACATACCTACCACAGCTTGGATGTTGATTTTATTTGTCTCTGTATTCTTTTTGATTTTGTCAGAGTGCTTGTCTTTTATGTATTGATTTATGTTCAAAGTCATACCTCTAAGTATTTTGAACTTCTGGCTAATGCAGTTCATGGGGGTGAATGAAACAATATCATATGTGTGTCAAAACAATATTATATATATGTCAAAACAAACAAAAAGTGTCAATAGATGCATCTTAATTTTTTACCTATAATAATTACAAACAATATCATCTCCTATCTTAGCACAATGTTGTCAGATTTCAGAGTGAGGATTGCATGGAAGGTGTGGAACTATCAGGGATGTTTGACTTGAAGCATCATCAGTACTGTGAACTGTTAAAGACTGATCTGTTGATATGTGTGTTTGCATATTTGCATATGCATGTATATGCACATATATATATTATATATGCATGTGTGTATATTGTGTTATGGACATATCTGACATATGAGTCATGTGGAGGATTTGGATTGGAGGATTCAGTTGAAGGATTCAGATGAGGATTCAGATTGAAGAATTTGAATTGGAGGATTTGAATTAGAGGATTTGAATTGGAGGATTTGAATTGAGTGATTTAGATTGAGTGATTCAGATTAAGTAATTTGGATTAAGTGATTCAGATTGAGTAATTCAGATTGAGTGATTTGAATTGGGGTAGTTCAGATGGATGATTCAGATGGAGTGATTCAGATAGAGCAATTCAGATTAATTCAAGTTGATTCAGATGGCTTCAGATTTGAGATTTGGATCAAACCATCATATGATGAATTGAATCCAGATTTGATTTGAATTAACTTGTTCGGAGCATTAGAGATGGCCATCATAGATAGGTAGAAGGACAATAACAATAAACTAGTAGAGTGCTAGACTGGGGGCAGTCATTGGGGTTGAGGCAGACATCATTTTGGTAGAGTCTTTTGATTGGCTAACAGAGAGTAGGGTAGTATAGAGGTCCATATTCTGGCTATACTCAACTGGAACCAAGAGCTGATATAGTAATGCAATCAAGATCTGCAGGCTTGAGGAGTAAGATCTCTCTCATTTGGCAGTACCCAACTAGAATCAGGAGCTAATATGGTAACTAATCAAGACCCACAGACTTGAGAAGTAGGAGTGGAGCTTTTTCAAGTCTTAGCCCATATATTAGTTCTTTTGAGAAAGTTCTATATATAAGTTCTTTACTCACTTGCTCTGAATCTATTCTGTCTTCTATTGACTAGTTGAGGGGTTTTTCTTTATCTTGGGCCTTTGTTTGGAGTTCAGGAGACTATTTCTTATTTTGTTCTAGTATTACTAGATCTAATATATAAGTATACTCTCACATATAGTCATGATGATTCAGTTCTGGTAAACAGACAAGTTTAGTCTATATAGTGGAAGTTGGTATATCTAATATGTATAGTAGAAATAATGGGACTATAGGATAATTTGGTAGCCTAGATTAATAAAGGAGATAATGTCTGATGGGTGGTAGGGGAGAGTTTTAACCTATATAATCTAGGTTCTCTTCTAATAAAATCTGCAGGACTCTGAGTCTGTAAAACAAAAAAAAAAAAAAAAAAAAAAAAAATTACTATATCTGAGATTTAGAAAGAAATACATGAGTCAAGATTGAGCTAGAAGAATCAGTTTCTTAAAGAAGCCATAAAGATAGCTGATAGCTTTGATATTATTATCTATAGTTATTACTTTGAATCAAAATACTACAAGAAGAACAACTTTAAGAACTACTATAAAAACTAACTCAAAACAGTAAGATCAGCCCTAATGAATTTAAATTCTATAAATAAATAAAAAACCAAGCTTACTCCAAAAGAGAAAAAATGTCTAAAAAAGTTAAGTATATATTCTTTTACTATTAGACAGAATATATTATAACTAAATATCCTAAAAAGATAAGTAAATCAGTCAGATCAGTTACTATATTATTTAAAGATATATATATATATATATTTTAATAGACTCAAGTTTTATGGATTTTTATTAGAAGAGAATCTAAACTATATAAATCAAAACCCTCTCCTACTCTTATCCTGAGTACTATATCCTTATGAACTTAGGTTAGTTATTATTCAGTAGCTCAATTATATCATATATAGTAGGACTTATATTAGTCCACACTTCATTCTATATACTATACTCTTTCTACTACTAGAGGGAAAGTAACTATATATCTATAACTAAAGATATATGTATATCTAAAATCTCAATATATATATAAGAGTCAATTTGCATAATTTCTATTATTCCAAATAGAGCAATAGATAAAGAAAACCTCCTTCAAAAAATATAGAACAGTAGGTAGAACCTGATTCTTAATAAGATAAGTAGAGAACTTATATATAAGATATGTAAAAGGAGACTTTTAATATTCTACTACTCAAGTCTATATATAATGAAATTACCTTTCAATATTATAAAAAATGATATTATTAAGCTAATATTATTAGATTCATATTACCAGCAAGGTTGTATACTAGAAAACTTAAGAATATTAGTAAGATTATAATGATTTTGCACTAATTTCAGCTCTCTTCAGCTAGTGATATAGTGACAGTTAAAAGTATACCAATGTTCAGTTTTTATTAATATTTAATTATATTATAATCCCAATATAAAACATTTTAAATCAGAATTTTAACCATTAATAGACTAGTGTCTGAGCTTTTGAATAGTGTATATTTTATTTTATTTGGATGATTACAGATATTAATATAACCATTTTAAGTTAAATTATCCATTAGTACACTTTTGACCCTTTTCAGTATATAAATCTTTTTTTTTTTTTAGTACATACATTTTACATGCTATTGATATCCAAATTTTCACCATTATTATTT
>RBNI01004204.1:0-14475 GCA_003990745.1 Jimgerdemannia flammicorona | reverse complement strand
GACGATGTGAGCATACACTATGACCCCATGATCGCCAAGCTGGTCGTGCGCGGCGAGGATAGGACTGACGCGCTGAGGGTGCTGAGGAGGGCGTTGGGACAATATCAGGTAAGGGTTGTAATGGGCGAATGGACGAAGAGGGCCGGGGTTGTTGCGAAAGAATGAAGGGAGTGATCTAATACAAGATATTTTCATTTGTATGCCGTGATGCTTTGCAGATCATCGGCTTGAACACCAACATCGCCTTCCTCAAAACTGTGGCCGAGCACCCCGAGTTCATCAAGGGTGAGGTCGAAACCGGATTCATCCAGGTATAGCTTTCTCGATGTTTGGTTTGGAATTTTAGCATACAAGTTGTGGAGCAGCTGCACCATATTTATTCCCTCTGGCGATTCGTCGTTCTTGGAGATTCGGTTGAATTTATATGCGAACTATTGTTTTACTCATGACATTCTTTGGTCTATATCTATACCTTTAGCCTTTTAGCAATACGAGTCCGATCTTTTAAAAACGACCGATACGGCTGGTCCTGACCCTGCGCTTCTTGCAGTGGCCGCCAACGCCATAGTGTTACAGGAACGAGCCACCGCCGCTGCTTCGGACGTTCACGGTAAGCAACACTTGACTCTCCTTTTCAAATTTCAATCAAGATGACTCTCAACTACATCTGCCATCACTCGCCCTTTTTCCTAGACCCCCACAACCCCTTCATTACTCTCCCCCACCCGCTCCGCATCAATGCGGTGCACACGCGTCGGCTCTCCTTTCGTTCGGGTGAGGACTACGAGTACACTGTCGAGCTGGTGACGGCACGTGGCGATACGATGGGGGCCTTGGACGTGCACATCGTCGATGCCAAAACTGGCGATGAAGTTGCGAGCTACGAGCAAGGACAGACGAGGAGGGAAGGGTCGTGGCCCAGGTCGGCGAGCGAAGGGTCAGGACCGATGTTATTATCAAGGGGGAGGAGGTCACAGTGTTTGATGAGGTAGGTTTGATTTCCACACTCATATTTGCATGTTTGGAATGGTCATCTTGTACCATGTCCCGCCACTTGAGCTTATCGATATATCCCATTCCTTCACGCGCATCGCGTCCGGCATCATAGGAAGGCCGCACTACCCTTCACATTTCCCATGCCCGCCTACCTAAACGCCGATGTCTTGAACGTTGCTGGATCAGTCAAGACGGCCCATGCCATGCAAGATCTCGCAGGTCTTGGTTGTGCCCGGCCAGGTGGTCGAGAAGGGCGCGACGCTAGTTATTCTGGAAGCCATGAAGATGGAGGTCAGTGAAGTATTGAGGGGGGAGGTTGGAGTGCTTGGTCAATGTTGCGGGGTAGATTGAGGTAATTAGGGAGGTGTTGTTTTAAATAACTGAAAAGTGGAGGGCGTTAGCTGTGTGGGTTGGTGCTCCCCAACAGAATGCAATATACAATGGGTGTTGCTATTACATTGGTAATTATATCTGCTCACATCCTTCCCGTCAACCTCAATTCTTTCTCCGCACCCATAGCATGTCATAAAGTCACCCTTCGCTGGAAAAATTGAGACGGTCGCATACAAGGTGGGCGATCTCGTCCCGGAGAACAAGAGCCTGGTGACGTTTGCGGAGGGTGCTGTCGTGAAAGCCGAGGCATGATCGTGTCAAGATAGTTTGGCCGTGGGCCGGAGATAGTGGATGAGGGGTGGATTGGCGAGTGATTTGCATGCGACGGATTCTGTGTTTTGACGTCGGGATCATACCGTCGCTTTTTCCATTCAAGAAAATGATATATCTTAGACTGAGCACATAGATTATCAAATGTTGAGTTTCGACGTTTTTGAGTTTTATTCGACCGAAATGGTCCGCCCAATAATAATAATAATAATAATAAATGGTTGAGCTACTGATTTCAAAGGTGGAATAGCAAATGGATCATAGAGATATCTTTGGCAAACCTAATAGAATGGAATATTTAGTATGATTCTATGTTATTACAAATACACTATATGATTCAACTAGCAGTATACATTAAATAAAACAATATTCTATCTTTCACATTTTATTGTATTTTTTCTACTCTCCAATATACTACTGATACAGATGTATAATCTGTTGTTTATTGTGACAAGCAGATACTATAGTATAGCCAGATAATATATAAAGAATACTTAGCATGGTTACCTTATATAGTTACTATATGTACTACTAATTTTTATAAATAATCAGATATATCAAATTGAGACAAACTGTCCTCTGAGAGAATACTTATTCTCTGAGGGAATACTCATTCTCTGCAAGAACACTCATCTTCTGAGAGAATACCTGTTCTTCAAAGAAATAAGTGATTATATCTTTTTTAAATTAGCCTTATTATATATTCAATAATTATTCAGATAGTAACCAGATAGCAACAATATATACTTATATAAAATATCTCAGAGATTTAAGAGTCAAGAAAAGCAAAAGTCAATTATCTGATATACTTAGAAGAAATATCTACTAAAAGTTACTTGATTCAGGAAGAATTACAATACTTAGGAGATATGTCTGTCAATGAGCCACTGTTAAGAAGTTGTGAGCTTTATCTCTTTTCTACACTGATTTACTTTTCAATAAAAAAAGTCTACTAATTTAGATCTACTTATTAGATTAAGTCTGAAAATTTGCTACTAAGTTTAAGTAATAAATTTATTAGTTTAAGAAATCTACTAAATTTACTATATTATATAAATAAGAGAACTCTTAATTTTAGAAATTGAATACTTTATTACTTTTTAACAAAATATCTAAGAGTTCAAGCTAACTTATATAGCTGCTCTCTCTTATAATTTGCCACTATTGAGCTAGTATATTATATTTAAGAGCTCAATTGGAAAGATTTTCAAATCTATATATATAAATTTTTAGCTTATAGAACTCAATAGATAAATTAAAAATATTAATATAGTGCCAATCTCTACTACTATAGAAGAATGAATTATGCAGTATTTGGATAGGAAGAGAAGTAATTATTTTAAAACTAACTAACTATTTACTATCAGAAAGATCTCAAAAAGAAGTCAGTACTATACAGAATCTGTTACTACTATTAATCTAATTACTAAGTCTACCACTTATATATAAAGATACCCAAAGTAGCAATAGACTTACTATTAAGAAATCTGACCCAATTAGATCAACTGGATAATACTAATAGTCTTATTTAGAATTTTGACAAATTTATATAAAAACTTAAAGACCACATTGTCTGATTCTTCTTAAAAGTCTCTTCTATTTTATCTCTTCTAAATCAGCAGATTCTTAAGCCCAGTATTTTTAAGAATACTAAGAATTACACCAATATTTCAGAGACCAAGTATCTATTCTTCAACTCTTAGTAGCTCAACTGAGATTAGTATAGTTATAGAAATAGACTCAAAAACTGAGAAAAAAATTAGAGAACAGTAATTATAATAAAATTACATTGATGATATACTATAAATAGTAATTATATAATCTAGACAATAATGTAATAAATAAGTAAGCTAAGTAAAAGATACAGAAAATAATATATTAAAACTCCTAAACACTGAAGCTATAGTAAGTATATTACTTAACCAATATATTATCTAAAGGGTTTATTCTGAGTATAAACAGTTTATACTAAGTACAAATAGTTATCTTAAATACAAATAGTCAGTTATTTGCATATAAAATAAATAGAGCAGTTATATATATATTAATTTAATTATATATACTTAGTCAAAATCTAAGAACTATTACTTAGCCAATATATATAAATTCTCCAGCAATTATATTTGAAATAAAACAGCTCTTAGTTAAGTATAAAATATAAGAAGTCCCCCCTCTACATATATTCCTCTGAGTTCTTAGTAATAATATCTAAGTTACTCTGTATTTCTAACTAAACTCTAGAAATCAAGCTAACATCTGCCAGAACTGAGAACTGGTATATAAATCTAAAAAAGAAACTTCTTTGAATCTGAATTATACTATATATAGTAAGAACTAGTCTCTTGTAACTATAATTACTAAAGAAGAACAACACCCTGTATTCTGTTATAAAGAAATTATACTTTCTCAACCTTAGTAAATATAACTAAGTAAAAGAACAATTGAAAGACTTCTTGATATATAGAGTGTCAAGTTCCTAAGTAATATCTTATTACTTAAGTTATTCAAGAATACAAGAGGGATTAAAATAAGTATTATTATAAATTAGTAGTAATAGAATTCCAAGCTAAGATAATATTAAGACCCTTATATAAGTTAGAACTAAGACTCAATCTCAGACAGAAGAAACCCAGAATCAATTATAGATAATTCAAGAATTGATCTATGAACTAGAATCTATCTTATAATGACTATTGTAACAGTGACCCCAGAATGATGACATCAGCACAGGAGACAGCCTTTCCTTACAAAGCCACCAGATTAGAGTATAAGAAGATCATATGGCATGCAAGATGAGCAATGATGACCAACCGTAAGTCATTGTGACCACAGCACAAGTATCCTGAAGAATATAAAAGAAGGACCAAGGAACTGCAGTAGTAGCAACCAATAAGAACCACCAATCCCAAAATAGCTCAAAGACTTACCACAAATGAAATACCTGCTGCCCGCCAAACCTCAAGGTCAAGGAATCACCAAGGTACCTCGGTTGAAGAATGTTCCAAGACATCAGAAGAGCCATGAGGACCTGCTCAAGAAGGACTCCTAGTGTCAATCTGGGTACCGCAGACTCCTATCACTTTATCCTCTACCGCTGTGAAATGGAAACAAGGATCACCATTGCTACCGAATACCTCCAAATGTGGCAGGAGTACAAAATAGGAAACCTCCTCTACCAGGAGTTCCCACAGGCCAGCACTCAAGAGTTACGAGATGCCACCTCCATGGACATATACGAAACGAGGACAGCTAAGAAGATCCATCAGATCTTCAGGCATGCACCATGGTCAATCCCCAACTTGGAGTATGTTAGAGTCTCAGATTTCAGAGACCTGTCATCCCGCCGTATCAATGCACTAGAAGCCAGGGTGGCCACAGAAGCCCAGTCCACTATCACCCTCAACAGTGAAGAAGTAGAAGACTTCTGGCACCCCATCCTTCAGGACAACCCAGACCAATTCCTGCAAGGATTGATCTCAGTATTCCAAGGCCCAAGCATCCGGGTTAGATCCCCCCAAGACCCCACATTTGTCTCCTATTTTGTGGAAGAGAACCTCATAGACTGGAGAGCTCCAGATCTTGTTCCCGATTTTCCCACCACTGCCGAATGTGATGATGTCATCGATGACGTCATCCTGCGTGACTTCGACATACATGAGATGCACGACATACCCGAAGCATGTGAAGTACACGAAACACATGACCTGCATGATGAATTCATGGATCTCATCTCCTTCAGTGATGATGATGATGATGAACCCCCCCTAGTCCTGAAATTTCTGCTCTAAGTTCTTTGTTACACTGGATAATGCCAGCACTGGTATTCTTATATAACACCAGATAATGCCAGCACCGGCATTCTGAGGTGATGCGAAATTGTTCCAGCACTGGTATTCTCATGTAACACCAGATAATACCAGCACTGGCATTCTGAGGTGATGTGAAATTGTTCCAGCACTGGTATTCTCATGTAATACTGGATAATGCCAGTACCAGCATTTTGTTGTGATACCAAATAATGCCAGCCTTGGAACTTAGTAGTTTTAGTTATTAGAATTTATATTTAGCTTTATATCTTAGCAACCATTGAATTATATTTTGTATAAATACCCCTCTTATTTCCTCTGAAATAAAGTCAGTTCCTCTCAGTGCAATACTCACACTTCCTTGCAAGTAATCTAAGAGATAACAAGATAGTTAAAGATAAGAAGTTTGAGGACTATAAGACCTTGAGAAGGCACTTCAATAAGAATTTGCTTATAACAACTTGAGTTAGTCTAAGAGATACACCTTGAAGAGAATCTGGCGTATTTAAAGGACTCAGCGACCACTACGTGACACTATTAAGATCAAAAAAATATCAATCAAGATCTCAATCAATAGCTAGTAGACCAAATCTACTAGGACTTATATGAGGTATTTAGGAACTACTACTCAGACCTAGAAATATCTGCAGCTATCAGAGGTTTAATACTTTTATCTAAAGCTATACTAGTTGCATTAGGATTCTGGAATCAACTACTATGACTAATTATAAATTCTTTAACTATATCTCTAACCCTGAAGTTTAAATAGTAGCTGAGAAGTAAATTGATTCAGATTAATACTATACTACTCTAATTTAAATATTATACTATTACTAGATAGAAATCTATTATGTAAATTCAATAATTAGATTAGAATAAGAATAGTTAGACTTACTCTTACAGGCTTTAGAACAAAAAGTAAGACTAGTTACTTAAGCAGAGCTAGAAATCCTTTTTGAAAAACTAAGTCAATACTACAATATTCAGACTCATCAAGATAATAACTCTGAGGAAGTCCTAAAAGAGTACTAATCTGATAATAATCAATAAGAAATTATAGACCTAGAAATATTTCAACCAGTCATCTTTAGTAACTAAGAAATCCAAGAACTTCAGATATCTGAACAAGATCAACTACTAGTTATTTAATCTTATAAATCTATTTGATCTCTATTCTGAGAATAAAATAACTCTAAGTCACATAGTATCTTGACTATATCAGACAGAACTCTCATCAGGAGAGTCAACTCCTATAGTACTACTATTAATAACTACAATAACTAATAGTCAGATCCAAGCCCTCACTCTATAGCTAGTAATACTGATAGAAATAGTTAGATAAATTACAGAACTGAACAAGCCTATCAAATATCATAAATCTCAATATTTAATAAAAAGAATAGTAATATTGAGATATTTATTAATGCTATAAATACAGAGTATTGAGCTAACTAATGGAATGATAATCTGTTACTATTCTGAATACTCATCAATAATGATATCTTCTAATAGTTATATATAATATCTGTAGCTCAAATAAAGGCAGTTATAATATTTTTCATAGAAACAATAGCTAAGTTCTAGTATATCTTAGAAGAATACTCTGTAATCTGAAAAAATAGACCTCAAGTCTATGGTCAAAACTTAACTAATAACTGATCAGAATGAGATAACTATAAATAGATCCAGAACTCAAAAATCTTCTACTAAATAAATTCTAAAATATAGTATATATTCAAGAAACTTAGAATAAGCTAGTCTATATAAAGTTCTCTAATAATTGTAAGGAGAATCTTGAAATCTTCATTACTAAGATAAATATCTATTATAAGACTATAGAACTTACTTACCAAAAAGACAACCTAGCTATCAATAATATTAGATTTAATTATCTCTTTATAGCTTTACCAGACTAACTTACTCAGAAGATCAAATAACAGGGTCTTTTTGTATTACTTATAGTGTTTTACTTAGATATATATAACAAACAGTTTGTGAGATCTTAATAGCTCAAAGTCTATAAAACTAAGAACCCAAGAAGGACCACTAGGTTAAAAAGGCTATCATATCTGAAAATAAGGATCAGAATTATCAAAAAGACTACAGAAGAACTAAGTTACATAGTAATAATGAATAAAGATAGTTCTAAAAAAAAGGCCTATACTTTATTTATAAGATAAAAGGATATATCTTATGAATATCTCAAAAAGAAGAATAAAGGCTCTTTCAGTAACTTAAGAAAACATAGCATTACTATAATTAGAGAAGAGTTAGGTAAGAAAAGTTCTGAAAATATCATCAAGATATATATAACAAAACTAAAATCTTTACTAAGACATACTCAATTGATACATATAGCCTATGATCTCTATAGTAGTTAGGATCTCACTATTTTACCAAGCTCAAATATAATAGTATAAATAGGTTTTAGAATACCAGCCCCCAAAGAAATCTATATCTATTATAATGATATCTTAGAAACTAATGACATTAAAAGCCAGGAGAATGCTCAGACTTCATAAGTCTCTAGTTATAAATTATGACTCAACTATGACTCATCTTCATCAGAAGATGATCTGTATCTGAACTCATTGTGACTCATAGTGATTTCAGTAGTATACTACTCCAAATCAGAGAAACCTCTAAACCCTCACCTGATTTTTAAGCCACATAGTTTTTTCCTATTTGATTTTTTTATTTTTTCGAAATTTATCACTATGTTTACATCATGTACAGAACTTTTTCATGCGATGAAGTTTTGCAACAGGCAAATGTAAGTGATACAGCATCTCTTTTTTTTTTTATTATTATTATTTTTTTTTATTTTTTTTTTTTTTTTTTTATTTTTTTTTTTTTTTTTTTTTTTTTTTTTTTCATAAAGCTGATAAAATGAACATGATCTTCAACAACCACCCAGCTGACCCAAACTATGGAGGGGACCACCTCCAACTATTCAACATTGAAAGCTCTCTTATGTTTTCCATACAAGAATTTGAAAGAAAGTGGCGAGAAGTCAACAATGTCTGGACCCAACTCGGTGTGACAAAGTAACTGAAGAATTCTTCTGGCTGGATGAAGACCTACAACTGCAGGTTCAAGAAACACAGAGTTTATTCCAAAAAGAATATTGTTATGCCTGTGGAGAAGTAAAGGAAAACAAGCACTTGAGAAGCAGATCTTTGCTAGGTGCAGATATGTAACCATAACTCACAAGAATAGCATTATCACCATCCACAAGATACATCTTGACAGTCCCAACCACACCCATGATCTCAAGGTGAGTGACATTCTCAAGTATCCAAGTGAGGTCATCAAATTTCTCGAAGAAGAAGCTAAGAAAGGATACCATGCTCTGGCAATCAAGAGAGCAACCATCAATCAGTTTAAAGACCAGGAGATAGGTATCAGATTCCTCCAACTTGTGAGTGTCCTCAACACTCAGCGCAAGATCCATGGTCGATTGGATGCTCCATACATTGGTGCCACTGACCTGAAGGATGACATCTACCAATCCTTGAAGTGGCTCCAGTCCAAAGAGTACCAGACTGAATGATTCGAGGAGCCTAAATATCAAGGGTTTGCTTTTGCTAAGATAGATAACTTGAATGCTCTTCAGAACTCTGGGCACCTTGCAATCATAGATTCCACCCACAAGACCAACAAGCATAATTGGAAGCTCTATACCATGCTTGCCCGAGATGTATTCGGTTCTTGGCTGGCTGGCAGTTACTTCTTTGTTAGCACTGAGAAGCAAGACATTGTCACCAAGGGACTACAAGTTCTCAAGTAATGGGCACAAACCTGGAGACCATGTTACTTCCTTATAGATCAGTCAGCAATTGAGGAAAATACTGTGAATCACACATTCCCAGGTATTGTGGCAGATGAGCAGAATGTCGCTACTTTCTACTATACCTAGTACTGCCAGAGATCGCTACAATGCAATCTCAAAAGCTATGGCAAGGGTTATGAATTGATGCTCCAGGCCATGTACAAGATTACTCACATTAGCTGTAAGCAGCTAGTTCAAGAGGCCATCACAAGTTTACCATTTGACTCAAAGAAGACATATGTCCAGTGCTACTGGCTCTAGAACACAGTGAAGTGGGTGATGTAGAGCCAACAGCACTCACCCCTCCTCTTATAAATTATCTCTACAAGTCCTGTAGAGTCATATCATACAGTCTTGAAGAAGAGAGGCAATGCAAGTTTTGGCCTTCTCAGAGCCTGCAAGGTCATCAGGTCTGTGGATGAGAGCTATGTCAACCATGCAAGCTGAGTAAGGTTCGAATTCAAGACCAGGTGTCTCATGAAGGTAGTGACCTATCCTTTTCTCACAGGCTTTCCCTATCCAGTCCAACTTCTTCTCATTGATGAGATATGAGCTTTTGATAAGCATATCGAAGATGGGAAAGTGATGCCAGATCATGATACTCTTGAGTGCTCTTGCCAATTTTTCCACAAGTACCTCCTTCCATGTCAGCAACTCTTCCATCACAACATCCATGGTGACTTCATCACCAACAAGCACTGGGAGGCCTTTCAAAATACATTCTCCGAGTCTGGTTTTGATGTTTACATTAGTCAAATGCAAGTCATCAAAGAGCAGCAGGAGAATCCCAGAGAAGTCAAAGCTGAAAGACAATGTCTTGAGTTCTACACCACAATAGAACAAGTCCATGAGCAGTGGTTTGTACTGAAGATGGTATATTGACATACTAGGGATGCTAGGTCTCTCAACAATATCCTCGAGCAGATTCATGGTGTGAGGGTTCAGCAACCAGTGGCATGGGTGAATGAAGGGGTCTGAGTACGAGTATGAGGATGTGGCAGGAAATGGCTATTTTTTAGAATAAAATATTTTCAAGTCTCAGGGTGATGGTTGAGTGCAAAGCATTGAGTATTTACTCTCTCTTATCAAACCTTTCCAAGCTCACCAGTTCCCACTTATCTTTCAAAGCATATACATTTACAGATAATATGGTAGTATAGTAGAACATTATTAAAAGGGATCAAAAATTACAAAATACTATGTGTCACTTGTCTTTATTATCACTAGAACATGCTATACTTACTTAATTAAATTAAAAAAAGTGATTCATTATGTTCTTAAAAAAAGGTAATTGATTCATTCATATTTTCACTCATCTGTCCACCCATCTGTTTTATTTATCTGTCCATTTATCTACTCACCTGATCATTTGTCCATTCACTGGCCTTCATTTATCTGTTCATTCATTCTTCCATCCATACTCATGGAGAAATTTGTCACTGGGGAGATTTATCATTGGAAAGACAAGTGACATGTGTATACCAAATAATAACAGTTGCTGGTAAAAAAAAAACAAAAAACAAAAAATAAACAACATAACGGGCAATTAGACAAGCAACATGTTAGCAATAAGGTAAGAGTACTAGCAATGAGAGCAATGAGACAAATGTGATGATAATGAGACAAATGCATTGGCACTGAAACAATGATAGGGAAGATTCATCATTGGAGATTGTTGCTGGCATGAGACAAACAACATACTAATAACAGCAACAATGTGCTAGCAATGACAAACAACTCAATGGTAATGAGACAAACATATTGGCACTGAAACAAATGACTAGCAATAACACAAGTGACGCACAATATGACAAATGATGTACTATGGTGCACTATAACAAGACAGACATACGTCACTCAGGAAGATCTCGAAAAAATAAAAAAATCAAATAGAAAAAAACCATGTGGCTTAAAAATCGGGTGAGGGTTTAGAGGTTTCCCAAATCAGGTAATTCTACCTCTGGACCAAAGAAAGAGACTTTTAGGATATAAAAGAAGTATCAAAAAGGAGTATAAGATATTATCTATAAATAAGAAACTCACTACAAAATAAAATGCCTACCACTTACCAAACAGTAAGATCAAGGAACTACTCAGGTCTATCAGTCTAATATCAAATGTTCTCTAATATCAAAAGGACTATAAGGATGTATATAAGAAGGACTCCAAGCCTGAACCTCTTTATAAAGGACCCATATCACTATACTCTCAACTATTATAAAATGGAAATAAGAATCTCTACTGCCACTGAGTACCTTTGGATATAGCAAGAAAATGAGTTAGAGTATTATCTCCACCAAGATCTCTCAAAGACCAGCTCTTAAGAAATTACAGATACTATATATCTAGATAGATATAAATAGAAGTTGGTCAAGAGAGTCTACTAGATCTTCAGACATATACTCTGGGCCATTACTAACTTAGAATATGTTAAGGTTTCAGATATTCAAAACTAACAAGTCACTCTACAGACTATCTTGAAGAAATGGTTACAGAAGAAGCTCAGTCTACTATTACAGTCAAGAGTAATAAGGTTCAGAACCTTTAAAACTCCATCTTAGAAGAAAACCCAGATCAGTTCCTTCAAGGTCTAATTATATTATTCCAAGATCTTTCTTTGAGAGTCTACTACCTTTAGAATTCTACAGATATATTCTACTTTATGAATGATAATACTATTAGTTGGAGATCTTAAGAACTAAAGTAGAGTGAACCACTTATTTCATGAGAAAAAGATCTTAACAACCTTCTGAAGAAGCATACAAGCTCTCTTTTGTTATCTATAGAACTCACTACTAACTTCAGTACAACTGTGAAGGATACAGAAAATAATTTGGCTGGACTTTCTGAAGAAAATGACAAAAAAGATAAGAATGTCATAATTTCAGTCATATAGAACTTCAAGTTATATGAGGATGACTCTATTAGCTAAGTTTGAGTAAGTTAGTTAGTTGCACAAACAGTGACTATTTAACTAGCCAAATTTGAGTAAGTTAGTTAGTTGTATAAATAGTAACTACTTATTAACTAGCCAAATTTATCACAAATATAAAATTAGCCTTATCTAGCTAGTTAGTCACTTAATTTCCAAAAGCATACTAAATAGTATCTTTTAGTAACTGTGAGTTATAACTAATTATATAGCCTCATATATAGCCTGAAATTTGTATAAATATCCCCTTAACTTATAATAAATAAACCCCAGTTAGCTTAAGTTTGAAGTGAAAAGAATTACAGAAAAACTCACTATCTCTAAAAGATAAAAATAATTTAAATGAATAAATAAATAACTAGAGCAATGATTGCTTGAGATTTGAGTTTGAAGAATTTCTCTTATTATAGACTACAACAGAAATTAGAAATCAAGATCACATATTTAAGATACAAGATAGTTAGCTTAAGTTTGAAGTAAAAAGGATTACTGCCTCTAAGAGATGAAAATAATTCTAAGGAACAAATAAGATAACTAGAGCAATGATCACTTAAGACTTGAGTTTGAAGAATTTCTCT
The DNA here is from genome assembly GCA_003990745.1 of Jimgerdemannia flammicorona. Taxonomy (NCBI): domain Eukaryota; kingdom Fungi; phylum Mucoromycota; class Endogonomycetes; order Endogonales; family Endogonaceae; genus Jimgerdemannia; species Jimgerdemannia flammicorona. Next base: position 1,668 of record RBNI01004204.1, on the reverse strand, counting down.
TGCTATAGACTGCTATAGAAATCAGAAAATCAAGACCACATATTTAAAATATAAGACAGTTAGTTTTAGTTTGAAGTAAAAAGAAAGTTTTACAGAGAAATACACTATCTCCAAGAGAATGAATGATTCTAGAGATCAACACATCTATCTGGAGCACAAAGCTCAGAGATTGAGAAGATGAATCACTCTTGCCATTTTGCTACTGTCTTGAAAATTGTTATAGAATTCAAGATATAGAACTATAGAAAATATCAGAATGCTGCCAAGAAACTCAAGATATAAGTCAAGACTGCTTCATTCAAGATACAAATCAATTACCAGTTAACATTACTTTAGAAAATTGTTAGAAAACTTCAGTCAGTTAAAATACTACTATAGCCAAGTAAGGAAATAACTACCAAACTCAGAAAATATCAGAATGCTACCAGAAAACATAGATAACCTGTGAAACTCAGCAGGAAACTTAGCCAAGAATATCAGAATAATTATCAGCATGTCAGAATCTGTAATATATTTTCTTTCACCCTTTTGCTATTCTGAATATCCAGTCATATAATCAATGACTTATGTATAACACATAAACTCCAACTTAATGTAAACTTTAATAATACCTAAACTCCAACCTGATATGAGAAATATGAACAAATTAAACAGCAGTTGAACTGAATATTAAGTCAGAATATTGTTAAAGATAAAGAGATATATAGTATATAAATATCTAATAACACATTGAGCTATATATGTTAGCAAATAATCTATACAAATTTTATACCATACTATATAGCTAAATAAAGTAGTTTAGCTAAGAAATTCAATATTAGTCTAAAAGAAGAAGTTATTGATCAAGACTTTACAGAGATATCTAACTTATCTTATAAACTTTAATAATATAACTTTTGATATAAAAATAGATCAAAGAATCACCTAAGCTATTATTGAGAAGATCTGTAAAGATCTCATTATCAAAGAAGTCTCTGAACTAGATATTGTCATGTAGTGGTCACTGAGTCCTTCAAATATACCAGATTCTCTTCAAGATGTCTCTTAGACTAACTCAAGTTTGTTATAAGCAAGTTCTTATTGGAGTGCCTTCCCAAGGTCTTATAGTCCTCAAACTTCTTATCTTTAACTGTCTTGTTATCTCTTAGATTACTTGCAAGGAAGTGTGTGTATTGTACTAAAAAGACTGACTTTATTTCAGAGGAAATAAGAGGGATATTTATACAAAATATAATTCAATAGTTGCTAAGATATAAAGCTAAATATAAATTCCAATAACTAAAACTACTAAGTTCCAGGGTCAGTACTGATGGTTGTACAGGTTCAGGATACTGGTTTTATTTAGTATTACATCAAAATGCCAGTGCTGGAACAGTTTCACATCACCTCAGAATATCAGTGCTGGCATTATCTAGTGTTATATGAGAATACTGGTGCTGGCATTATTCAGTGCAACAAAGAACTTAGAGCAGAAAGTTCAGGATCATGGGGGCTTTATCCTCATCATCACTGAAGGAGATGAGATCTACAAATTCATCATCATCATCATACAGGTTGCATGTCTCATGTATGTTATGCATTTCGCATGCTTCGATATCACATGGGATAACATCATCACCAATGATGTCATCACATTTGGCAGCAGGAAGGAGGTCTGGGGCTCTCTAG
>RBNI01004203.1:0-14475 GCA_003990745.1 Jimgerdemannia flammicorona | reverse complement strand
CCGCGAGTGTTGCTTCATTGACACTCCCATTACCGCTAAAAATTTAAACAGACCACATCATTACCATCCCAGCGTACCACCCATCTGCAATGAATGAAGCCGCGAGGAAGCCTCTGCTACCGAAGCCCTTCCGCAACCTCGACAACCTACCCCTAACGGCTCCCACCTCCCTCCACAAGTCTCTCTCGGGCAGCCCAGCACAACCATCACCCCAGAAGCCACGAGATTTTCTTGCCCAGCAGCAGCAGCTCCCAAAACTCAAGCGTGATTCGTCAGGTCTCTCTCAACACGAAGCGACTGCCAAGGCCACAGCTCCTCTTACATCCGCGACCGTCAGGCGGGCGAGCGCGTCCCCTCGCGTGGTTGGCACAGGCAACAACCTTGGAAGTGCGAGGAAGACACCTTCGAACGTGAATGGCGCGAATTCTGCAGTGACTCCCATCGTTGTCCGCGATGAAAAGTGGATCAGGGCGTATAAGAAGGCATTCCCCACCTTCAGGTTCTATTTCGATTGCGTCGAGGAAGTTGTCAAGGCCAAGGTGACGAAGCAGATCTCGTTGCTTGGAGGGGTAAGTCGTACATCATCGACTCTATGACCAACTAGTAGCTCATTCCGCAACGCGATTTTAGGAATCCAACTATTGCCTTTTATGCCGGTATTCTCAAATCAAAACGTAATCATAACATGTTCGACATATCATACCATCCCACCCCTCCCACCCAGTTCATTGAGCCATTCTTTTCCACCAAATGCACCCATCTCATCACCACCCGTACCCTCCCCAACCACTCATTAACTCATGACGAAAATGTCCCGCCGGCCTCGGTTCTCCCAACCATCACCACCCCGGAAGCCGTCTTCGCGAAGCAGGCCCACAGTGGCTTCCGCGTCCCGGTCTCGCGCGGTCTCAGCGCCACATCGCCATTTCCGGCCACCAGCTCGTCGTTTACTTCGCCCATGCAGCGGAACTCCGCTCTCCTCTCGTCCAAAGTCACCCCAATCTCCGAGAGGCTGACGTCGTACGCGTCTGCGCAGAGTCCAGCGAGGGAAGGATTTACTCCCTCGGGAAGGTGAGCACGGTTGTATGGTTGTTTATTTTGCTGTGGAGGATCATATGAGATGGGCATACATGCCTTATGGTTCTAAACGCTATGTATGTATGTTTTGTAATCACGAAGCTCCAAAGTGAAGGTGACGAACTTGAATCGTCAAGCCAAGGTGTGTTCAGCATTGTGTATTCGGCGAGCGTGGAATTATTTCATCTCTTGTATCGCTGGTAGTACAATAACCATGTTCTTGTTCCAATAACAGCCGGTTTATCGAGCTTCCGCGGAGGCGACTCCAGCGCCCGCCGTCGTGAAAGAGGATATCATTGATAAGGCGCAGAAGCTTGGGATCAAAGTGTGGACCCTCGACAGTAAGTCTGATATGAAGAGTTTGTTATACTTCGCGTTGGAATCTCTATACGTGCGAATTGAGCTGAAAGAATGATTGTAAGGACAGACTTTGATTCAATTTTCCCATTAACAAATAACTAAATAAATAATCGTCACCTAGAACTGCAAAACAAAATCCTCAAGACCCTCATCACCGACGACCTGAAATCCCTGGAACCCCTCGTCTCCACCAACTCTACCGCCTCGATTTCGCACCCTACGCGTGAGCTACCACAGCTCCTACGCGAGGAGAAGGTATTCGGCTTGAGCACCTCGTTGACGGGCGACCCCTTCGTTCCGCGCTCCGACTTCTACTACTTCAAGGGCTTCTACTTTCTGGTTGAGGATGCTACGGGCATCCACTGCCCCATTGCCATCAGGGAGTACCGCAAACCAGACGACACGGGAGCTTCCTGGCCGAAACTCAGGAACAACCGTGGCGGAAGGTGCCCCTTTATCAGGTACGAGGAGCTGACCAACTATCTCCCGGAACCGAGGGAACGCATCGGCGCCGCATCTAACAAACCGAAGGAGGAATTGGGTGCCGGGACCGAGACCCGGACCGGCAAGGACACTCCACAAGGGGTGACGGTGATCCAGCGCGCCGACTTGGCCACCCCCGCCACTACCCTCGCCGCTGCCCTCGCTGCTACTCCCGCCACTATCCCCGCCGCCACCCCTGCCGCTGCCGCAAAACCGGTGACGGCGCCGCGCGATCCCGTGACCAAGTACCTGGACGAGATAAAGGTGCGTGGAGCGCCGGCGTTCGTGGAGTCTACGGCATCTGGAATCGTGGCATCCATTAACTCCCGTGCTGTGTCGACCCATTCGGAGTGCGCGAGGTCGAGCGTTTCTGCCAGGCACGCACCGCGCGATCGGAGGATCGAGCTGCTGGGAAAGAGGATGATGGCGTCGAATGGGACGAGAGAGGAGGGAGCAGAGGGGGCTGTGGGGACGGAGACGGAGGAAAGGACGAGAGAGAAGGACGGGCAGAGGGTTAGAAAGAGGAAAGAGAGGGAGAGTGAGAGGCCGGAAACGAGGGCGGAGGGGGAGACAAGGGCGGAGGGGGAGACGAGGGCGGAGAAGACGAAGTCCGCCAAGTGCCTCAGGATGATTAGGCCTGGATATTGTGAAAACTGTAGAGTTAAATTTCAGGATTTGGAATTTGTGAGTATTCTCGCCTTTTTGTGCGTACTGTCTCTTTTGAAACCTCATTAGCATTCAACACTAATGACTTTCCACCCCTTCAGCACATGCACTCCAAGCTCCACTGCAAATTCGCCACCAACCCCTCCAACTACTCCGACCTCGACGTCCTCCTCGAGGAAGTCAAGCGCCCCAGGTTGCGGTCCCTGTCCTCGACACCCTGGCGCGACGTCGTCAATATCCCCGCTTCCTCCTCCTCGGTCCCGTTTGATGAGGCAAACCATCGCCACCTCGAGGATCAGCGGAAGATGGAGCAGGGGAACCAGCACGAACTCGACCGCCAGCGTGGGCGCCAGAGAGAGAGGCACAAGATTATGGCGGCCATGCGCGCGCGAAAGGCTGGCCGCCAGAAGAGCGGCGCGTCAGTCGCGGTCAAGGCACCGGCGGCGGCGGCCGTCGCAAATTATCTAGTCGATCCCGAGCCCGAACAAGAGCCCGCGCCACCGCCGCCCAGGCGTCGGAGAGTTAAGGTGGGGCGCGAGAGCAGCTTTAACGAGGAGAGGAATTGTGACTTATTTTGGGGGAGAGTCGAAGGATTGAGAGTCTGAGGTGGTGGTTGGTATGCTTCGGTGTTTGCGTCAGGTTTGATCGTGTTGCGGGGGTGGGTGTCGTTTCATAGAATTCGCTCTTGCTTGTTTCCTTTCTCAATTCTTAGGATGTTTGCTCCCGCTTTCATAATCACTCCTGCATCAGTCAGCTAGTTGTTGGATATCTATTCCTTTTTGATGGGTACCTAACCATCGTTGTAGAATTCGGCAACTTATTGCTCTTTTTTTTTTTTTTTTTTTTTTTTTTTTTTTTTCTTTCTTTCTTTCGGGGGCTGACATCTCTGTAAATATAGAGTACAAAAAATTGCAACACTGAGGATTCCAATCTATTTCGAGACATAAAAACGGATTTGGTTTTGACGTCCAACCAATATCCCGTGGTGGACTGCTTTTGCTTGTGACTTTTTCGCCGAACACGATATGGAGCAGCGCGTGCAGCAGTTCCACGATGACACGAAGGGCCTTGCCACGTTGGCACCCGCCAAAGTCATCAAGGGCATGAACACCCTTCGCAAATTCATTCACAAGAATCAGGCACGCAAGCTTTTGTTTGGTTTCGTTTCCTGTAGCCCTGCGACGAACAATGGATGATCCAGGCTCACGAGCCAATCCGCGGTTATTATTTCAGGACTACCGGTTCTCGGACAAGGAGAAGAACAAGCTCTTCGCATGCATCGAGGCGTACTTTACGGCGCTTGACCGAGGGTATGCATGCGCGCTTCTCCCATCCGCTGTCCCTCCCCCCCTCTCGCCGCCACCCATCATCCTACGGACTCATCCTCCTCCCGCGGACTCATCCTGCACAGCTCCACGGCGTCGCCCGACACGACGGCGTCCCCCCTCATCGAGGACGCACTCAAGGTGCCCTGCTTCACCACCAGACAGAAGATGCACATGCTCAAGTGGTACGACGAGATTCTGGCCAAGCAGGCCGGGAGCGCTGGTTCGACCAAGGTCGAGAGTAGTGGTGGTGCGCGTGAGGAGGTCGACGATTATGCCGATTTCGATTGGGATGCGTTCGAGAAGGAAGGAAGGAGCGGAGCCGGAGCCGGAGCCGAAGGAAGGTGGACATGCATAATGGTTGCTCCGAAGCCTTCAGTTTTCTTAAAGACTAAACGGTGTCTTGTAACGATGGTCAGCCTCACCGGCGAGGCAACGACCGCGTATCTTCATCTTTACCCTCTGCCTCATACTCGCGTACTTCTAATCCGACACAAAAGGCAGAGGTATTTTCTCTGTTATTGACGTGTCTACACAAGCATCAAACATAACAACAGTTGAATAATGACCAATGTTATTATAGTGATGCAATAGATACAATAGATGCAAGAATGTGGAACTGTAGTGTTAGATAATATATATCTTGTTTCTAATGAGTCCAGCAATATGTATATTAGCACCCAAAACCAAATCGCTGTCCACACTCGCATCGTTTCCTCCCCTGCAGCGACAGAAATGTTTGGTGTCGCCTAATTTCCCTGACCTGAACACTACTGAATGTGTTCAACTTTCACCTCGGGTACGTTGGCATGGCGACGAGGTTGCGACATTTGCTTCGTATACTCGTAAATTGTAATCGCACCGCTGACATGCACATTCAGGGAGCGCGTGATGCCAAATTGAGGGATTTCGATCGTCTGATCCAGGAACTGAAGGAGCTGAGCTGGTATGCCCTCCTTCTCTTTGCCTAAGAAGGATTGAAAGTATCCCGGTGAGTGGATACCGTTCGGAGATAATCGTGTTCCTGTCCGGCTAGCTTGAGATAGAAAAATACGTCGCAAGGGACTTACCCAATATTATTACACATTTTTCGGGAAACTTCATTTCTGATAACGACACGCTGTTCGTCGTTTGCTCCAATCCACAAAGCATATATCCTTGCTCTTTCTTTTCCTTCAGGAAAGTCGCAACATCAGGCTCGCGAACTTCGATCATCGGCATCCATTTCTGCAAAGAGAGCAGATAAAAACAAACCAATATGAGAAGCAGATTATCCACGTGTTTTAGCCGATGGATTACAGCATCCAACCCAAAGCCACACTTTCTCACTTACCTCAGATGCTACACTCACGGCGGTGAAATTGGTGTCATCCTTGATCTATTAGACGAAGACAAGTAGATTAGCGCATAACAGATGTGCGATCGCTATCATTCGCACAAATGAAGTACAACCATTACCTTAATGCTATGAACTGTTAAGAGAGAGGCATTGAAGATCTCGCATGTCCGGCACAGTCCTTGGAGGGAGCAAAGTCAATAAAAACCGCGAATGAGATATCTGATACATATTGTTACAGCTATATGTACTGATCGTATGACTTCAGTTTACCGGCAAGGTTCGGGATTCTATCGATTAGGCTGGCCACCACAATCAGATCGTTTCGAGGACGCTAAGATACATAATGCACAAACGAATCAGATAAAAATTTCGCAAGGTGCGAAGGTAACAATTAAAAAATAAACCCTGTCTACCTTCTTTTGTACTAGCTCTCTGGAGAGGTCAATATCTGTCTGTAACATCATTTCCCAGGGTACAATCTTCTTCTGGTAGCCAGCGTCTTCGGTGATTGATGCTTGCCGCGTCTCCGCGTCTCCATCTTCCGACAATTCGAAAAGTTCTGACGGGCTCGTTGATGCATACACAACCTTGCGGTCAGCATTTCGGAATGGACATGCTGCCGAAGGAATCGGGTTGACTTTCTCAAATGCACGCTGAGGAAGGAAGGCCAGTAATAACGATAAATGACACGAACTTGGTAGATCTCCCTAAAAAGCGGTTTACCAGAATACTTATGACATACAGCGGCGATCCTTTCATTTTCTGTAACACCGTTTAGTGCTAGCATTTCCCTGAAGATGAACTCAATATTGTAGTCTTGTAATGGACTAAATCCATTCATGTAGTATGCGGATTCCATTTTCTCCCGGAAGCGAATACAGTCACTATTCTGCTGGACAAAGTTGTAGATAATACGAAGATAGGCGTTCTTGCTGACGTCTTCAATTCTATTTCTGCAAGTCAAATAAAAAAGAGACACGTTGATCAGTAAAGGTTGAGGCCAACGAAATGCTCACATAAACAAGGTATGAAAGCAACAAAAAGCCGTACCGGTTTTCGCAACTTTTCCAATTACGGAGAATGGCCCATTGCGCAAAGAGTCGAATGGTGAAATGGTTACTTGTCATCCATGGAATCACATGTAAAAATATCTGGCGCGAATATAGACATTATATACATTAGACATACGATTTTTGAACCTGCAAACTAACCATAACCAACAATTGTAGTCAAATCAAGCATACTTACCTCGGAAAAGTATGTATCAAGATATTCGGAGTCTGGCAAGGTATCACCAAGGGGGAAGGCGATCGTTAATATCGATATCATGACGTGAGCTTTATGATTCATGTTGTCCAGCTCTCTGAGGAAGACAGAATCATTGCGAGGGTGAAGATGACGCATCAGCTAATATTGATAATCGAATCACTCAGAAACATTATTAAGATAATTCGCCATTCAAAGCGAACCTGTATAAGTGCACCAGTTTTTCGGGATATGCAATGAAGATACGCATCAAGGTCCACTACAACGTGTGTTGGGTTCGTAAGTGAAGAACTTTGAATTGACTGCGTAAACATGAAATGCCAGTTTGGCTACATACCTCTATATAGCAACGAACAGAAACCATCATCTCTCTCTTGATTGCATCGAGGAGGAGCGTGATGTAGTTGTCCGCACTCTCTCTCGTTATGAAGCGTGAAGAGACAACGAAGGAACACCACAGCCGCATCTGTCGACCAGATGAATCCATCAAGTAGCTGAGATTACGCGATTTTTCAACTTGATGCAATGCACAATGCTATCGAATAATATTTACCTTGATACGATGTTCTATTTGGTTGACATAAATGTACGGATTGAGCAACGTCTCAGATGTCGCCATTGTAACAAGTTCCAATAACAATGCATTAACCAAAGTCGCGTGCTCTGCATTGTTAGGATCAAGATGCAGTATAAGATCGTTCATCTGGACGCGGACTAGGTAGTCTCGCTGAGTGAAATTCAGCTCGACAGTCCTTCAATTATTCCAAATAAGGAAAAGTGCGTTGAGATAGCTAATCAGCATGAAAAGTGAACGTGCCCCAAATCAATTTTACATACCCTTCCACATCAGAACCGATATCTTGTCCTTCCAACTTATAGACTATTGCCGAGTCAATCTTTTGTTCTTCACGATCTCTAAGCGGGCCGAAAACAAGCATTTGCACGACCTCGTTCTTATACAGTGCCAAACTCGATAGCGCTTCAGCCGTATATAGTCGCCAAAAGCCATAGCAGCGGGATACACATTGGGTTACAATGTGTGGCTTTATATCACCCAATTTCAGGATACGTGAGAAGGCCTGTCGGAAGAGACGTTGAAAAATAAATGACGAGCCTTAGCGACTACTCGTCTTTGGCCAAGATCTGGAGAGCTATCTCCACAGACAGTTCGCCCAATAGTTTATTAACAATCCTTCAATACTAATGTCAGATAAGATGAACTCATTCACTTTACCTTTTTCATGGGTCCTTCTTCCTGATTGAGATTGGGCAGTTTAAGCAACTCAGCCTGGAAGATCATGTTGACAGTTGCTAATATAATACCCGGGAATGACTTGGAGTTATTCATATTCTCGTTGACAATCTCAAGTGCGCTGTCGATGCACCGAGTGATCTATGAAAGCATGTGGAGTTAAGGATCCGATCCTACAAATGGAAAAATCAACCTTTAGTAAATATTATCGAAACTACTGACCGATTCTACGGATTTTTCCCAGGGGAGGCTTATCAACAGTTCCAAACATTCCAGTACGGCCTCGGCACAAAGTTCGGACGCATTTTCCAACTCCTCCACACATCGTTCAAAAGCAGCGGATACATCAAACCCGCTAAGTTCATGACCGAGCTCGGTTGCCTTTTATTAAAACATCATTATCATGGTTCAGTCATATGTATATGTATCCCAACGATCAACTTCAGAAAAAGAAAAAAAAAAAAAAAAAAAAAAAAAAAAAAAAAAAGGAGGGGGGCAATGAAACTGACTTACCCGATAAGCATACCGCCCGATATCGTGAATACATTTCCATTTGGCCTTGATGAATCCCGCCATTGTATCGCCCCATGATCTGAACATAACATTACATGCGACACAACGACCATTAACCATAGCACTAATAGCATTGGGTGACATAATAAATAGCTTGGATACATACTTTTTGTGAACCATGTCGGAAGCCTTTCGTAGCTGGAGGTCTGACAACAGGGTCACCAGAGTAGTGTCGCACGGAATATCGAATAACTCGTGTTGAGATGCAACGTCATATACGATTGCAAGAACCCGTAGATGGTTGAATTTGAGGAGCTCATTCTCGGCTGTTTTTTCTGGAAAGTGGGTGGAAAATTGTGATGAATAGCTGTAGTGAAAAGGCGATTGATGCTAATATTGCTGCGAAAACTTGCTCTTCACCTCCGTTCTTGGAAGAGTCAAAATACTTAATGGCTTCCATGCGAAGCCTTTTTAATATTTTTTTCCTTTCTGACGATTTTAGGATGTCGGCACCTTTCAATATTCGAGAGAACGTGCACAAGAACACGGGTATATAATCCTCATCTATACAAAGTGGGAGGAAGGAGAGTAAAAACTCGATTGTCGGTAAAACAGTTATCAGGATAGAAATGTGTAGGTGTGCGTAAATATACTGTGTGTACCTGTGTCCTTTTCTCCGCCAATTTCAAGAAATTGAGCTTCGACTCGAGTTATCAGTGTGGATGCGCATTCTTGGATGGATCCAATTTTCTTGAAATCTAATCAATATTCACATTGAATGAGGGAAATGGCAATGTTTATATTGGAAGGAGTGTGCATATATGCCATTTGTTTCCTTGATAATCTCACATTCTCCCATATTTTTGATGTGGCAAATTCATTCATTTTGTTCACTTACCAAAGGCGTCATCGGCAGCCCCTAATTCGGTCCAAAGTGAATCCACCAAAACCAGCAGTTTATTGAATAGAGCAATCGAACTAACATATAAGCAAAGTATACGTCCAGAGCAAGTTATGAGCAAGAAGGGACATCGTTGCACTGCATGCGTGGCTTTACGACAACCACCTCGTACCCACCTTTCCGTCGATTTCAATTGATCAAACACGGGCTCGAAAAGAGAGACCACCTTTTCTGGATAATCCTTGAGCAGGAATGCAGACATACGCGATATGATGTTTGCCTGGTTTCGTGCGAGGTTGAAAGGCTCATCTACATGGGTGAAAGAGCATCATTCGTTTCTGATTGTCGTACATGGATGTTGACAAACAGCTCGACCAGGAGCGGAGCAACCCGTACCAGCGGCAACGTGTTCTTTCATGAATTTTGCAAGACGCTCTTTCAGGTTCGATTCGAGCCATACAAGTTTCTAAATAGTATCGTAACAACGTAAGTAGATTCTCCGTGACCATCGAAACCAAGAATATGCATATGAATGGCGTCCTATTTACCTCGCCTTCTTTGTCAAATTTGGTGAACCATTGGCAGACTCGATCGTATTCAGGCCAGTCAAGATGAATCGGACGTTCGTTGATAATGGTGGATAATATCCTGCAAAGCAATATTTTGTGTAACTGTTCAATAAATACTGCTGCCTCTGGTACATAGGATATGCGAACAAACGGCACATACTTGGAGACATCGGAATATTGCATCGATTTTGTGTCAGCTAAATTCAGGAAGGATGCCAAAGCAAGTTTACGGAGCAAAACCTTGCTTTTATTTTTCCTGTCGAGGTTGCATGGATTGACAATATTAATCGTTACCTTAATCATAGCGAGAAGGTATCGACATATATATTAAACAAACAACGAATCCTCTGATGCTTACTGAAAATTACGATGTTTTTCGGCCAAAGCGCGTAGAGATTTCAAATCCTCTGGTCCCCAAACAGGCATGGGAGTCGCCTCCGCGAGCGCCTCCATGATGTACAATATCGGGATCGAACTCCCAGTGACGAAGAATACATGATGAATGAGCTGGCGTAGAAATTGTTTCTGAAGACAACAAAACTGCGTTAGAGAAAGTGTAATACTATTTTTTACTCTGGAAAGTGCGGGGGCCTACGTACCCTGTCCTCGTCTTTCTCATAAGCCTTGATCAGCCTTCCGCAAAATGTCCTGACCATCTCCCCAAACGGACTAACCATCGTCCCAAGTGTCGGTACCGAGTATAATGCGGTATTGTCCAGCGTCGTCAACAAGGCGCTGAAGATAAACTCGAACTCGCACCCCAGTACGTTCAGCGCCTCGGGCGACTCGATCGAGAGGACGTATTCCAAGATCCTACGCTTGACCGACACGGTGTCGTTCTGGAACCCACGATAGAACAATAGAGCCCACCAGGTCGAGTGTAGATGGGGTGTCGAGGGGTTCGGTTTGCGCAGAATGAGATCAAAGCGAGGTAGAACGGGCTCGACAAGGTGACTGACGGGTTCGTGCATAATGTCGTAGAGGAGGAAGAAGTCATCCCAAAGTGTTTCCCAGTCTTCATTGGCGTCGACGCTCCAATTAAAGTATCTGGACATAAAATATGAGCGCCCTATTCAGGTTTCACAATCACAGTGGTCAGAAGAGACACGATAGATACTTGCTTGGTCCAACTCGCTCCCTGTGTGCTTGCCAGGTTCTTCTGTGTATAGTCGATTACTCGCTTCAAAATGTATACCGAATACTTGCGAGCCAACGAGTCACTACTTTTCAAACCAGACTGTATAATGGAACAAAAAGAAAGATCCAATAATGCGTATTTTTTAAACTGACGTTGTCGCAAAATGGCGTACATTTAGCGATCAACATGTACACTCTAACTGACCTGTACGATTTCGAAGAATTTCTCTTCGTATCTTAGATCCATTCCCACATTGAGAGTCACTGCCACCGTTTCCACGCCCTTTCGTGTGTCGTCATCATCTACATACCCAAAGTAATAATCGAACAGACGCGCAAAGATCCCATATACTTCTAATCGAAGTAGATTTGTCGCAGGAAGCGCAAAAATTTGGCAGCTGCGATCCCACACCATCTGTCCGAACGGAATGCACACAGGAATGTCAGACTAACTATGAAAAATATTGACAGTCAACAAGCACGTAGGTCTCCTACCTTACACCAGATTCCACGTCTATTTGGCTTCTCCATTCCATCGACAATCACCACATAACTCGCCCTTTTGACTTCCCAACTGAAAAAAGCCGGTATGCAATTGTTCAAAACCTTATTTCTTATTCCTCGATCTGTGCACGAGAGCAGCGAGATCGTGACTAAGAAAGCAGTGTCGATGAGTTTGACCGCCTCTTCCTCGTCCTCTCTCCGCTTCTTCACCACCTCGTCCTGATCCTCGACCTCCGTTTTCTCATCTATCTCGACGGGCTCGCTCCGCGGATGCTCGTCCCCCTTTTGCAGGTGCTGCATCATTTTGAGTAGGATATCCAAGCAGCATTCGACGTCAACGGGCCGCTGCACAAAGGTGTCAGCCTCCTTGTCCATGTACCGCTGAAGCTCTTCCCACGCAGGCTTGATCTCTGGGGTGAGGTTCTTCTCGATGAAAATGAGCGGGTAGACCTCCACGAAGTCGAGCTCGTCCTCGATCGTGAAGAGGATAGTGCTGAGAATCAAGTGGAGCGTGGATTTACCGAACGTGCGCAGGTAATGGGTGGCAAAGTAGGCGAGAGTGTCGTTGACTGTGTGCGTGGACAGATCATATTAGTCAAGTGGTCCAACTGAATATTAAGCAAACGGATTAGACCAAGTCAAATTACCCAAAATAATGGTCTCCAGAGTGGCTGTGGAGCCTTGAGATATGCATGGAAGCGCGATGGCTAGCAACGCTTCGTCTAACAAGACTTGCCTCTGTTTCCAGCGCAAGTCGCAATGAATAGATAAGGGTCTTTTGATTAAGGCTCAATATGTAAATGAAGCACAAAATACAAATTCTGGTGGCACGCTTACAGCGTTTTGCTTCACCAGACCTCCTTTTTGAACGCCACAGGTTTACGTACTTCCTCTTCGCCGGCCTCCTCAACCAAAGCTTTCAAAACGGGGAACAATGCACGGAGAACAGCATGTTTGACTTGTGCAGTCTCAGCAACCTCATACTGGCGCCGTAGTTTATCCAACAGCAATGGAAGCTGCTCGGGCGAGTCCTAGAAAGCCAGGCAACGGTAAAAGTCGGTTAGGGAATCACGACAATCTACTCGCCATCAAGCTGCCTTACCTCAAATACAACGCGAAAAGGCCCTTGGAATATGTCCATCTTCTACAAACGAAGATGTGATGCGTGTCAGGCGACAAAGAGATAGTACCCTTCCGGTGATCACTTTCCAAGAATGATGACGTCACCCGTCTTGAACCAAGCCTCTGACATAATTACACCGTGACACGGACACGTTCTTGATCACGGCTTGGCGGAATAGGTCTGTTCCGCGGATGTGGGCTGTGAAGGAGGAAGATCACCTCGAGTTGGTGTTACTTGAAAAAAGGGATTTGTTCAAACCAACACTGGAATGTGGTAATGTGCTACACGGCGATGAACTCAGATAGAACTGTCCACCGAAAACTGATGGCGTCACCCGTCTTGAACACGCGTTCACGACGATAATAATGCATCGGGCGCCCAATATTTTCACCTTCAAGCCCTGTCCCTGCATCTTCCCCGACACCAACGAGCTATGAGTATGTTTTCTGACTCCGATCTCTCTGAGGGAGCTTAATTAGCAACAATGTGTCCCTGTTCGTCTTGATGGATATCAAAGCTGGGCTAGGGCCAAACAATTTCTGTTTACCCATCTCACGAACCCTACAATATCTCCCTTTATGTTTCTAGTATCCCAAAGCAAAGGCTTATCAATGCTTTATAGTAATTATAAAGAAAGATAAAAAAAAAAAAAAAAATTACAAAAAGTATATAACTTTAAATTATTCTTTTATATTTTTAAATTTTCTCTAAATATATAAATCTAATGAGAAGTAGAAGAAAATTCAAAATAAAAATGTGATTTTATAATTATTAGTTTTATGATAAAGCTTATTTAAGTAAGTTAAAATATTGTCTCTTTCTCTATTATTATACTGGTTATAAGATTTGATAAGCAATCTTTTAAGTCTCTTTTCCATAACTTTTACTCTCTCTACCTCAGATTGGTTTGCTATATCTATTACAGAACAGTGAGAGGGAGGCAATAGTGATAAGTTGCTTCTTTATTGATATCAGATTAGTACTTTCTCTACTTTTTTGTAGTTTCTGGTATCTTTGACTATATCTGAGGTATACTTATTTTAGTGTAATATCTTCTTTCTTATATTATTATCAATAAGATATCATCTTAGTATATTATAGACTATATAGAGAGTTGGCTGATCTTGAGTATCAAATACTAGTATAGGTTATCTACAGATTTTAAGTATCTATGGTAGAACTCTCTAAGCTTTAGCAAACTTCTTAATAAGTATAGTTCTAGTATAAATAACTACTTTTTGAGTAGTTTCAGGATAGGAGAGAAGATGGCTATTATAGATAAAAAGATAGATAATTATGATAAACTAGTAAAGTATTAGACTAGTGATAGTTATTAGAGCTAGTATAAATACTATATCATTGGGAGTCCAAGTGACTATAAAAAAAAAAAAAAAAAAAATACTATATCATTGGGGCTTTTTAATTAATACAGAATAGTTAGGTAGTAGATATTACTCTTAATAGCTCTTAGTGATATGTAAGGTTAGACTCTAGTTATTAGAGGTTGTTGAGGGATCTAAGGCTATTTAGGTCAGATATTTTGACTATATTTAACTAGAATTGAGAGTTAATATAGTAATATAATTAAGGCTTACAGACTTAAGTAATAGAGTATTAGGGAGTTTCTTCTATCTTATGTATAAGTTCTTTACTTATCTCATTAGAGAGAACTAGATCTTACTCACTATTCTATATATGTTAGAGTTTCAGATATATACTTTCAGTTAGATATATATATAGTTGATTTCTTTCTAGTAGTAAGAAGAGTATAGTATATAGAATGAGATATAGATAACTTTGTTCTGCTATATCTAGTATAGTTAAGCTACTAGATTAATAGCTAGTTTAGATTTAATAGAGATATAGTACTTAGAGTAAAAATAAAGGAGAGTTTTAGTCTATATAGTCTAGATTCTCTTTTAATAAAAATCTATAAAGCTTTAAGTTTATTAAAAAAAAA
>RBNI01004202.1:0-14476 GCA_003990745.1 Jimgerdemannia flammicorona | reverse complement strand
TTTATAGTTATTTGGACTTCTATAAAGATATCCCTCACCCAATCTCATATAGAGCCTCTCTCCCCCCTACTCCATCTCTCTGAAAAGTTATTATTTCCTCAACCACCTCAATTCTCTCCCCACTCTATCTATAAATCTTCTCTATAAGCTCTTGATAAAGACTCTCTCCAGATCCCCACCTCTACTACTACTCATTCTATAAGAGGATTACTTGTTAGGGTAACCATTACATAGTTCTGGAAGGGTTTTCTGAAAGTTCTAGATATTCTGAAAGACTGTTTTCTTATGGTCAAGATTAATTTCATATGGAGTACATCCTCTACACTTATTGATTTCAAGATTGGGTTGATGTCTCAACCAAAGTCTTTATTTGGACTAGTTCTGGATGTTCAGGATTTTCTATATTTCAGGAAGTTCAAAAAACTAAGGCCAGCTTAGTTGAATCAGTGTATTGCTACAGACAATTCCCAATTAGGAAATTTCATAATAGGGTTAAAAGTGAGATCTAACAGGGAGCAGATTTACTTAAGAGTTGTTTGTGGGTTATTAAATAGATTTATTCACTATTCATAATATTGCTATACTAGGAGTAGTTGTGTGAAGGAGTATTGTGAGGAAGTGCTCAGGAGTTGTATTTGGATTGTTCGAGTCTTCAAGTCTGAGATTCTGAGATCTGGGGAGGGGGTATTTATACTAATGAGGGGCTATTTGGACTAGGCTAGATATGGATATAGCACTTTAGTGCCTTGCTGAGTCAGAATACAATCACATAGTACAAGAGTGATCTGACATATCAAGAGATTGTCTAACTGCTGAGTCAGTTCACAGTCACATTGTATAAGGCTAATCTAACTATACTATGGCTGCTAAGCTATTTATAGATTTAGATGCTATCTGGTTAGTCTTTGATGACATCACTATTGATGACATCATCTCTGGCAAAGTCTGAGCAGTTTTCTGACTTCTGATATCATTAGTTTCAAAGATGTCATTACCTCTGTCTCTTGCAAAATTAAGGCTGTTCTCAGTGGCGGTAGTTGTATAAGGATAACAGGTCTTGGTTCTCTTTTTTTTTTTTGAACTGTTGGTACATTTGCAAGGACTGGCCATCCTTGTCTAGAGTGAGAGCTCTCAATATTACAGCTGGGGGTTTGAACCTCTCGGAAATGATATTTTCTATAATCCAAGGCAATTTCTAGTAGTAATATCTGTCATGTGGATGGGCTTGAGATTGATTTTGACAATGTTGGCTTTCTTGAGTTTAGATGAAGCATATGTCATTCTCCAATGGAGGTGACACAGATAGAGTGAATGGAGTTATTCAAATATGTTTTACTTCTGCTAAGTAATGAGGTCCTTGTATAGTTGTAGTGTATCTTAGTCTTGAGTTGATAAGTATAGTTCATGAACCTTTGGTAGATAAGATAGAGTTCTTCTCATCTCGGTTTGGGTTTGGTACTTTAGTTTTCTTTTGTAATAGTACAGTATGCCAAACTAGTTGTAGAGATTTAGGGTCAATCTTATGGTTGTGGTACTTCTTCTGGTATTCTTGTATCTTAGCAGTAGGTTCTCATGCTTGCTGGCATATTTTGTGTAACCAGGTGATCTTCTTCAGTAACTTGTTTTATAGTCTCACATGTGGTTTCCAAATTAGTTCTGAGGATGACATGCAATTTTGGTAGCTTGGAGGTTATGTACTTACAACTCTCCCCTTCTTAGCTTTTGACATTCTCATTGAGGCCTTCTAATTTGATCTAGTGTTATTGTACTATTTGGATGGTTCTTGTGGCTATGTTTGTTAAAGATTTGTTCAACTTTGTATTCTTCTTAGTCATTAATAATGATAGGTGCAGGTAGTTTTATAGTTTGGTTCAGAAATGTGTCTCAGAATTTCTGGAGTAGGGGTCTAACATGGCTGTCAACTTTGGAAAAGTCTTCTTTGGCATTCTTGAGTTCTCCTTTGGATGGGTGGATGGAGATAGCAAAGAGAGGGCATTTTTTGGCCAATTTCTTGAGTTATAGCTTATTGATGTGGGTGATCTTTGGTTTAGGATCACTAGAGCTGAGTGGGTCTTTTTTACCTTGCAGTTTGAAGTTGTGGTGTCCTTTCTTGATAGTCAGAGAGTGATTTACCCAATTGATCATAGGGTTCTCTTGTTTCAACCATAGAGTTCTAAGAATGATCTCATTGTCAGAAAGTGGTACAATTTGGAGGGTAACATATTCGGTAGTCACTAATTCTAAAGGGTAGGTTGTGGACTTCCTTGCTAATGACATGAGAGGTTCTATTAGCTATGGCAACTGCTTGAGTTTGTTGTACTGGAGAGGTGAAGACCTTGAGTCTGTTGGCTGTTTCTTCATTAATGAAGTTGTCTGAAGCACTGCTGTCTATCATAATCTTGACAGGTGCTCAGTTAACAAAAGCTTGAAGTGTAAGCAGTTTGTCTAATTCAATAGTGGTGATTTTGGTTGTAAGAGCTTTCCTCCTGTTGGTTCTTCTTTAAGCCAGTTCATTGACACAAGAGAAGCAATCATCAATTATTCGAGAAGAGTACATTCCAATACTATGGGAGTATTGACCACTGGGTACATATTCATTTTTGATTTTCTTGTAAAATTGTTCTTCTTTATTCATGGTAGATTGGGCTGGAGCCTTATTTGTTAAGCCAAATCCTTTGGATCCTTGGATAGTGGGTAGTAGCTCAGGGACTTCCTTGACTGTCAGGGCTGATTCAATTTTCTCAAAGAGGATCTGAGTGATACAGAAACCAATGGGAATCTTGAATAGTGTCCAACTATGGTTTCAGATGAGGACAATAATTTCGCCTATGTAATCTTCATCAATAACTCCTCCTTCTACTGAGAGTTCTTTCAATGCTAGGCTGCTGCAACAGCATATTCTTCCAACATGTCCTTCAGGGATTTGGATGCTGATTCCTATATAGACTTGCTTGACTTCTCAGTTAGAGACTATAGTTTCTTTGGCTGCATACAGGTCATATCTAGCTGCCTTTTGACTTCCTTTGATTGGGGCCTTGGTAGTTTGCCTTAACTTAACAAAGTCCAGTATTCTGGTAGTCAGGTTATTGAGGTAGTGCAGAGTAGTAACAGTTGCTCATATTGCTGTTTGGGGTTTTTGATTAGGGCAGGTACTGGCCATGTGTCCTGTCTTTCAGCAATAGAAGCATGCTCTGCTTCTTCAAAGTTCATTCCTTTCTCCTTCAGTGAGTTTCTTAAAGGTGCTCAGCTAGGTGGGTTCATGATTTCTGAGTATCCATGAGGTAGATGTGGAGGGAGCTTGGGATGCTTCATACTTGGGTTCTTCTTTCTTGACCCAAGTCTATTCCTTATTGTTGAATTGTCTTCAAGGCAGAATTGGTCCAGCTGTTAGGATTCACTTGACCATGGTCTTGATTCTTGCCAGGTACCATTGTTGGTAATTGCAACCAACTGGGCAGCCTTGTTCTTAGATTTTTCTAGTAAGCCATTCAGGCAGTGTATCAAACAAATGGTCTGCTCTTGTACTATTTCATGCTTCATCATTGGCAATATATCCTAGGCCAATAGTGTTCAGAAGTGACTCAAGTTTTGTATAGAAGGTTTCAAATTCCTCCTTACCATATATATTAAATTTGAGATTACAGAGTTTTACTCAAGATTCAGTAATTATGGTTTTGCTGTGGTATTGAGCAATTATGAGTTGTTTCAGTCCAGGGGCTGCAGGGTGGGCTCCATATCCTGGGGCATTATTTGCTACATTCTGGGCAACTACTACAGATTGGGTATCCCATGTGAGGGGTTTTTCAGGAAGGGTTCACTACCATTCTTTGGCAAGTCCTCGGAAGAGTATAACAACTCAACAGATATAGGCTGTAGTAGTAGCAAAGAGTTGTTCCAGAGTATGGTCTTAGTTGTTTGTCAGAAGGCAGTCAGCAACTCACTCATTGGTCTATTGGTTGGCTTCAAAGTTGGTGTCAACTATACTAATAAAGCTTTGGACTTCTTGTGCAGTACCATTGAAGGTAGATAGACTTAGATTTTTGATTGGTCAGGCCTATTTGGCTAAGGCAGTAATGGTTGCTGCCATTATGACTACTTGTGCTATGAGGTCTAGAATCTGTTAATTTGCTATATTGTTTACTGGAGGTAGTTGGACTACTGGTAATAGTGTTACTAGTACTACTTGAGGTACTGGTGCAGAGTGTGAGGGTGTTCTTTGAGTCTGTATAAGTTACTGGAGTAACAGTTGTAGGTCTGAAGTAAGGGCTCGATAGATAGCTATCTGTTGCTGTGTAGGTATGTTCTGTCCTGATGGAGGTGCATCTCCTTTGATAGTATATCCAGAATCAAATTTACTGAGATACTCCTCCTTCTCTTGGCTTTGGTCCTCATATAGTTGGGTTTGCTCAACATCAAAGTAGACAGAATTAGTTGTATATCTGATTTCAGATAGACTTAATTCAAAGTCAAGTTCTGGTTCAGTATTGGTTTCAGGTTCAGATAGAATTGTAGCAGTGCCTGCTTCTGGTTCAGGATCAGGTTATAGGTGGAGAGTTTCTCTTGCTTCTTCCTTAAGAATATAGTGGGCCTTACTGTTCTGGAATCAGTAGTATAATGCAGTCTTGGTCCTGATATAGTGAAAGTCAGTAGAGTTGAGCCACTTGGCTACAGAGGCTTGGGCTTCATGAGAAACTAAGGCTAGAAAGACTGCTGCAGATTGTCCTAGGTCACTCAGATTTGTGGAACTGACAAAACTCTTGTTGAGAAGTATAAGCACACAACCTCCAAGTCACTGAAATCACACGTCACCCTCTGAATAAGCCACCGAAATCATATATGACCTCCGAACAAATCTGGAAATCACCTGCTTGATCACGAAGCTAAGTCAAACCGAAGTCACAGCGCACAAAGCTGAGTCAACATGAAGTCACGAAACACAAGATTCACACAAATGGAATCTTACCAATCAGGATGAAATGTATATATACTGAGCACTGAGACATGTCGAAACAAAGAACCAAAACAAACAATAACCACAACTTCCAATACATACAAACATGACTACTGAGATCTACAACTGCATCTGCGCTGACATTTGGAATACCATTGTCAACCGAGCCACACCCCCTCTACCCCTCATGAATATCCATAGCCTAGCACCCCTCTACTTCATAGAAGCCTGATAGAACGCCCTGAACATGCTTAATGAGGCCCACCAGATCGGACAAATCTCAAGCTACTACTAGATCAGCCGCCTCCTAGAAGATATGGTCGAGTACCACCATGATACAGACATTACTCAGATGTCTCAACACCAGAAGCTCATCACCCGTAAACACCAAGAACTCTTTTATAAGTACAGCATCTTTATTCCCCACCTCCAAGTCACTATCAGCGAAATGGTTACTACTCTGTCCTATGGCCAAATTGATGACATGATACAAGAACTCAACCACAAGTACCTCGAATATGTCCAGACCACAGATAGAACCTTCCCGCACCCTGATGACCATATCCTACAAATGCCTCAAGTCGGATATGCCATGAAGGATGTCTACGATATAATTCGATTTGATGAAGAAGCAGAAGACAATGATCCCTCTGATGCCAACATGACCTCCAGCCAAGGATCCCTGCCAACCCTGATCATACCACCAACCTTGCCGATGAACTTACAACAGTTTATAACCATATATGAGACTTATTGGGACAATGACTATTGGCACGAATACCAACCTGCATTCACCCCTGATTACTTCAACTACAATGAAGAGACTGGAGAACACAACCTGTACCTTCAGACAACTCTCGAAATTGAACCAATAACTCCACCACCTGAGTATGAGTGACATGAACCACAGTCACCAGCTTACTACAACCCTATGACTCATAGTGCTATAACCTATAGAAGGTATGCAGACAGCAAATCTGATAAAAGCGAAGACAATACACCCATCCTTTGCTCACCAACACCTTATCCAGCATACGAGACAGATGATGCTATCCTGTGGGATAGAGATGAAGTTCCAATGTATTATTACCTCAGCCAACAAGGAGAAGTAATCCAAGAACCACTCTTCCTAGATGACTACTTCATCAGAGATGATGTCATCAATGGTGATGTCATCAAAGACTACCCAGACAGCATTTAAACCATAAATAGCCTAGCAGTCATAGTATAGTTAGATTAGCCTTGTACGACATGACTGTGAACTGACTCAGCAGTCAGATGATCTCTTGATATGTCAGATCACACTTATACTACGTGACTGCATTCCGACTCAGCAAGGCACTAAGTGCTACATCCATATCTAGCATAGTCCAGATAGCCCCTCACTAGTATAAATACCCCCTCCCCCAGACCTCAGAATCTCAGACTTGAACAATCTGAACACAACTCCTGAGTACTTCCCCACAATACCCCTTCACACAACTATTCCTAGTATAGTAATATCATGAATAGCGAATAAACCTATTTAATAACCCATAAACCACTCTTAAGTAAATCCACTCCCCGTTAGGTCCCACTCCTAACCCCGTCACGAAATTTCCTAATTGGGTATTGTCTGCAGCGATACACCAATTCAACTAAGCTGGTCTTAGTTTCTTGAACTTTCTAAAGAATGGAAAATCCTGAACATCCAGAACTAGTCCAAAAAAGGACTTTGGTTGAGATGTCAACCCAATCTTGAAATCAATAAGCATAGAGGACGTACTCCATATGAAATTGATCTTGACCATAAGAAAATGGTCTTCCAGAACATCTAGAATTTCCAAAAAACCCTTTCAGAACTACATAATGGTTACCCTAAAAAGCAACTCTCTTACAAGAAGAGTAAAGAAGACTTCTATAAGACCTTCTTCATCTTAACTTGCTGGGTATAGTATAAGGAGTTTGGTGAATAGGGTTTCGCCTATCTATTGATTTAATCAAAGTACTTCTTTCTTTGAATGAAGTTTGTTCCACTTGTTGCAGGTGTGGAGGTCAAATTGTCCTTATATATCAGATTCAATTCTCTCTAGATTGTCAGATGGTTCAGGATAAATTCCAGTTCAGAGGTTGGGCTTTATACCAACTTGTAGGAATTCTCAGAAGAGTTTATAGTGGGGTGAGGAAGCATCTTGAAGTAGAATTGAATTGTAAACCACTACTACTAAGTTGTAAGAGGGTTACTTATTAGGGTAATCATTATATAGTTCTGGAAGGGTTTTCTGGAAGTTTTGGATATTCTGAAAGACTGTTTTCTTATGGTCAAGATCAATTTCATATGGAGTATATCTTTTATGCTTATTGATTTCAAGATTAGGTTAATATCTCAACCAAAGTCCTTATTTGGACTAGTTCTGGATATTCAGGATTTTTCATATTTCAGAAAGTTCAAGAAACTAAGGCCAGCTTAGTTGAATCGGCATATCACTGCAGACAATACCCAATTAGGAAATTTCATAACAGAGTTAGGAGTGGGACCTAATAGGGAGCAGATTTACTTAAGAGTAGTTTGTGGATTATTAAATAGGTTTATTCGCTATTCATAATATTGCTATACTAGGAGTAGTTGTATAAAGGAATATTGTGGAGAAGTGCTCAGGAGTTGTGTTCAGATTATTCAAGTCTTCAAGTATGAGATTCTGAGGTCTGGGAGAGGGGGTATTTATACTAGTGAGGGACTATCTGGACTAGACTAGATATGGATGTAGTACTTTAGTACCTTGCTGAGTCAGAATGTAGTTATATAGTATAAGAGTGATCTGAATTGTCAAGAGATCATCTGACTGCTGAGTCAGTTCACAGTTACATCATACAAGACTAATCTAACTATACTATGGCTGCTAAGCTATTTATAGATTTAGATGCTATCTGGTTAGTCTTTGATGACATCACTATTGATGACATTATCTCTGGCAAAGTCTGAGCAGTTTTCTGACTTCTGATATCATTAGTTTCAAAGATATCATCACCTCTGTCTCTTGCAAAATTAAGGCTGTTCTCAGTGGCAGTGGTTGTACAAGGATAACAGATCTTGGTTCTCTTTTTTTTTTGAACTATTGGTGCATTTGTAAGGACTGGCCATCCTTGTCTAGGGCAAGGGCTCTCAATGTCACAGCTGGGGGTTCGAATCTCTCAGAAATGATATTTTCTATAATCTGAGATAATTTCTAGTAGTAATATCTATTACATAGATGGGCTTAAGATTGGTTTTGACAATGTCGGCTTTTTTGAGTTCAGATGAAGTGTCTGTCATTCTCCAATGGAGGTGACACAGATAGAGTAAATGGAGTTATTTAAATGTGTTTTGCTTTTGCTAAGTAATGAGGTCCTTGTATAGTTGTAGTGTATCTTGGTCTTGAGTTAATAAGTATAGTTCATGAAACTTTGGTAGATAAGATAGAGTTCTTCTCATCTTGGTTTGAGTTTGGTACTTTAGTTTTCTTTTGTAATAGTATAGTATGCTAAACTGGTTGTAGAGGTTCAGAGTTGGTCTTATGGTTGTAATACTTCTTCTAGTATTTTTGTATCTTAGCAGTAGGTTCTTATACTTACTGGCATATTTTGTGTAATCAGGTGATCTTCTTCAATAACTTATTTTGTAGTTTTGCATGTAGTTTCCAAATTAGTTCTGAAGATAACATATGATTTTGGTGGCTTAGAGATTGTGTACTTATATATTCAAAAGGTCTAGTATTAACTATTCTTATCTTACAATCTATACTCTAAGTATATATCAACTGCTGACTATTCTCAAATATATATAGCTAATATCTGGTAAGCTCAACTCAAATAGCTAGTGCTCACCTAATAGTTAACTACTCATTACTAATCTCTTTCATTAATCTTCTTCAGAGATCACCCCACCTCTACTCCATTACTAGCTCAGATGGGTATACCTCCATCTAACTTTCAATTACTCTTTAAAAGTCTCTCATTATCTTATACTCCCCTAGCCAATGCTCAGGAGTCTGTACTACTCCACTCTCTTGCCTGATATTATAATATGCCTCACACTCCAGAGTACTCCCTTCTATCAAATATTCTGACTAATAGTTCAACATTATATTACATTATAAGAGTCTCTACTATATCACCCAAAACTTGGGAGGAATCTACTATATCATCTGCTTGCTCTATAACTAAATGCTATTCCAGTCTTACTCTTTATCAATTTTCATTCTCTATCAAATCTCAGGCCACAAATCTCTCTCTCACTCATAAAGATACTCTATATTATCCTCTAAACTGAAGTTATTTACTTATATACTCTCTAATAGAAGATAGTCCCATCTTTATATCTAGGGTCTTCAGTCTACCTCTCCCTCCAATAGAGACTAATACACTGAGCTCCATCAACTACTCTCTATCAGAATTCCCTAAAGTATATCTTTGGCTTCTCTCTAGTATTACTAAAGAAAGTAAGTTACTAGTTATGCTACAGAAAGAGAACTATATCTCCTATACTCTCTATATAAAGAGAACCCACTCTTGGTCCCTCAACTCACTAGCTCACTTTAGCCACCATGCCCTCAAGCAGTATAGATGCTTGGTAAAGTTCACTAGATCTAGTCTTCTCTGGTCTACTAGTAGTATCAGTATCTCTTAACTAATCTGACTCTATTGCTCTATCTAGTACTCCAAACGAGTTAATCCAGATGGGATTTGGATGGATTCGAATCCCATCCGGATCAACTCAGATTGGATTCGAATCCCATCCGGATCAACTTGGAATCCCATCCGGATGGATTCGAATCAACCATTGTTTTGATTTCCAAATTGGACAATTAAATATTTACATCAATAACTTGATGAATAATCATCCAAATTTGACGATCTTGGTGTCATTTGAAAGCCCTTAATAAGGCCTTTCTAATGATATCAAGAACATTAAAATCGGATTATGCGTTGCCGAGATATTAAAGAAAACAGTCTATTTGACGAAATTTCCAAAATCGGCAAATCGAAGAATTTCCAAAATCGGTGATTCAGACGGTTTCCTTCATAACTCAGCAATGCATTATTGGATTTCAATGTTCTTGGTATCATTAGATAGGCCTTATTAAGGGCTTTCAAATGACACCAAGATCATCAAATTTGGATGATTATTCATTGAGTTATTGATGTAAACATTTAATTATCTAATTTGGAAATCAAAACAATGGTTGATTCGAATCCCATCCGAGTTGATTCGGATGGGATTCAATCTGAATCAATCCGAATCCAATCCGGATTAAATTGACTTGTTAGGAGCACTAGCTCTATCCATATCTAGATTCTGGCCATCTTCAATAACTTCTTGACTATCTATGCTGAAAAGTCCAAGTGATATCCCAGATATCATAACTTAGATAGCTAGTATACATTCAATACTATCATCCTTCTTACTAGAAATATATCAACTATCTCACTCTAGAAGTATACACTTTCACTCAATTAGCTGCTACTCTCACTATACTCAAGATAGTAAGGAACCATATACTAAGAAGTAAATCCCCAGGTAATCAACTATCTCACCCATGGGGACAACTGTTCCAATCACATCCCCCCCTATATAAAGTATTTATCCCTTTGACTGTTTTGCACCATATTTAGAGGCAATATTTTAAAAGTTTATAACTTTTAAAATCATAATAGCTTTTAAAAAAAATTTTACCAATAATATTTTATATAATAATTCTACCTTTGGTAAAAATTTTATAAAAAAAAAAAAATTTTTTTTTAAACAAATTGAGATATATTTTTAACAGAAAAACAATGTTTCAAAAAATCATTTTTTTCAAACTTTAATTTGTCTGCTAAATGATTTTAAAAGACAATCTTATCTACAGACAAAGGGATATATTAAATTGTCTAAATAAACAATTATTAATCTTAAGTAATTTTATTTATTTTATTTTAAATTTGGTTAATATTATTATACAACTTAATTAACTAGTTATATTTACAGCTAGTAAAAATTTAAATACTCTAGTATTCTTAATAAAATGATTTTAGGAGTATTATTATTGTTGGGATTTACAATTCGTTAACAATGTAATACGTCATCAGTTTGCGTCATCAGTTGAATTTTTATTATCGTTCTGCATATACTCATCGTCCATTGGCAAATCAGCGCCTTTGACTCTCATAATTGGTTGCCCTGAGTCTTTTTTTTTTTTTATGCCTAAAAAGTCATACTAAAACGCGCACAGTTTTCAAAACGCGCCCAAAACACGCCTCGTTTTCACAACGCGCCCACGCTCCGTCTTAAAAAACGCACACAAAACACGCCCCTTTTTAAATCTCGCCCAAAACACACTTTGTCTTCAAAACGCGCACAAATACGTCCATCTTCAAAATGCAGGCTTTCTTTATGAAAGTCTCTCCATGCGATCCCATTCCATTTCATTTTCATCCCTTTCTTCGTAGAACTCCAACTCATTCCATTCTATTTGTGAAAGTCCATCACACTTTTTGAAACCTCGTCAAATCTATGCACACTAGAGAATGGTTAAATGGTGTTGAGAAAAAAATATTAAAGGTATGTTTGTAGTTGTTTGCAGCTGGTTGATAGATAGCCTTTAGCGACCTGTGCATCTTGTTTTCCTCCAGTGAAGCACGCTCTAGTACTGCCGTTACGCTCATTACACCGTGTTGAATGGTGAGAGTGGACCAATTCTTGGTGCTTTGGTTGCATCTACGACCGTCTATCATTTTCTGGTTGTATTGCCGTAAGTGGGAGTGATTATATGTTCAATGCGTAAGTCCTCTTCTGTCAATGCAGGTCAATGCAGACCAGTGTGTTGCCATAAGATGTGATGCGCATACGCAACCGTGTGTCATAGTCCCCTTCCGTCATGCGGCTAGAAGTTTGATGATATGGGCATGTCATATATGTATACAAGTATAAGGAAAGGCTCATCTCTCCACGTTCATTTATAACAGCATAGACGCGCATGACCGTGTCGCCATTAAGTTCCCGTAAATGTAAGTAACTATCTTACTGTTATATGAGGGTTCCGATCAGGATTTGTGTTGTCGTATCATCCTAACTGAATACTCATTGTCTTGAATCAAATCTGCCATTGCCATTCAACCACCATGATATACCCTAGTATAAGTTATCCGTCAATAATATCAATGTCAGTCTTTCAGGGACCACACCATCTACTACGCCCTGGCCAGCCTTGTTTCTGCCCTGAATGCCTAAAACGGACTAGGTTGTCGGTCCCTTCACTAGAGAGCACTTAAGAGTATTTGATTTATTTTTCTGCGGTGACTGCCTCGGGCGCTTGCTTGCATTTTATTTCTTGCTCGCATTTTATTTTTATGATGAGTGCCTCGGAGGCTCACTGGCATTTTATTTCTATGGTGAGTGCCTCAGGGGCTTGCTTGCATTTTATTTCTTTGTGGTGACCGCCTCAGGAGCTTGCTTGTATTTTATTTATCTGCGGTGACCACCTTGCAATTATCCTTACGTGGTGTGCATTACACGGATGTGAATAATTCCAGTTGTGTTTGGTGCTGATTTGAACTCGGTGACCTTGCATATCTCTCCAATTAATGTCTACTGGCAATGGAAAGGAGTGAGTGGAGGATGGTCTAAGGCGATGAGCGTTTGTGTATTAGGAGCAATGTGCGGAATTTATATTCTGTTGTCATTTCCGATATTGGACACGGTTACTATCGAATAAGAGCATTTTACCACTGGTTTATCATGATTGATAACATGGTAAGAAAGGCATACGTAAAAACGTGTGACGTCAGGAGATGGCGTATGTGACTGCTTTATTGTTGAATATAATCCATCGACCATCACCATCTCGACTATTATCATCAACCATCCACTATTCTCCTCCACTACTCTCTTGAACAATGTCTCCCAACCCTAAATGTGGTAAGCGTAAGTCGGACCACAACCAGATATCCCCTCCCAAGACCTACAACCTTTCTGCGGACATTGCTGCACGTATTCTTGGCCATGTTGAGATCGACAACAACTTTAGCCACAACATGTATAACTTCGCTCTAGTCGAAACGTCGTGGCGCAAACCTGCCATACAATTGCTCTATACTCATCTCAAATTCCCAAGTTATGAAAGCATGATCTACTATCTCCTCAACATTCACCGTTACCCAAGCTACGCTAGTCTCGCTCGCTCTATTTGCCTTTCGAGCCTCTCAGGAGCATCAAACCCAGAAATCTATCTCTGCCTCCTTGTCCAATCTTGCCCGAACATCACCTCGTTCAAGGTATCCGAGTGCCCTCCGACCTGGGTCACTGATCTGGTCCTCTTGACCATGGGGGCTTACTGGCCAAGGCTCACCGAACTCTCCCTCCACCGCCGCAATCGCTGCCATGGCAATGCGTTACTGACTGCCATCAGAAGCTGGCCAGACTTGGCTCACTTGGACCTTACCAACGCCTCAGGAATCAAGCCAAACCAGTACCACGAAATTATCAGGCGTCTCCCGAACCTTCGCCTCCTTCGCTTATCCCGCTTAGTCAATGAGTCACGGTCCCCTGACCTCATATCGGACGGTATCCTGCGTGCGATCAGTGACATGAGCCAACCTCTCAAAGTCATTGAATTCAACAACTGCACGCGTCTCTCTAACGTGTCAATGCTCAACTGCTTCAATAACCTCACCAACACTCTCGAGTGTCTCAACATCACAGGGTGTAACCAAATATCAGGTATCACTCTCGCCAATATCATTGCTGCCTGTGAATCCCTTCGATTCGTGAACGTCTCTCGCTCCTCCTTCAACGACGCGGCTCTCCGTCACCTCTGTGGCATCCATGCCTGCCAGTGGATTGAACAATTCGCAATATCCAACTGCTCTCACATATCGTTCGCACCATTCCGGCTTTTTGCCGACATGCTCGGGTCCCATGTGCGCGACGGACACGTCAAGAAGTGCATCGTGTACACCCAGGGAATGGCGCGGAAATTCCCCAAACGGTACACGAAGGAGATTGAGAGATCTAACCCTGGCCTCATAATCAAGGCAAGTTGCGAAGGGTTCGTCCTCGATGCAATCATCAAGTCCATCGTCAGGCCGGTTGTCTGAAAGGTGCGCCGGAGATATGCGTGTTTGCTGGTGAGGTATGTTGTGTATATATTGAGAGGGTGGTCGTGGCGAGGGAACATTAGCAGATATGGCATTGTCAGCTGTGTTGGAAGGTGTATGTGCGATTGCCTGGATTTACAATTCGTGTATTCAATATAAATAGCAAAAAAAAAAAAAAATGGGGGTAGAAAGACTGGTGGGTGTATCTGTATCTCTCTATCCATGTGTAAATATGTAGCTCAGTGTTGTCATCAGCGCTCTTTTCCTAGCATCATAAAGTACCCTCGTCAAAGATGTCTTTCACTGCCAAGTCGTCAGCTTTAACGATTTTGAATGATTATTACAAAGAGCTCCGGGTCATGCTCCTGGATCACGACCAAGCTATAGTGCGCAGTGATATTGTATCATCGGAGAGCTTTCAGACGAAAAAAA
>RBNI01004201.1:0-14484 GCA_003990745.1 Jimgerdemannia flammicorona | reverse complement strand
AAAAAAAAAAAAAAAAAAAAAAAAAAAAAAAAGTTTAATTTTTCTCATTATATAGTCTGAAACCTCATTCTGCCTTTTTGCCTTCTAAAGCTTCTTTTTTTAAGACTCAATACTTAATATACTCTCTACTGCTTATTCTAATATCTTCTATTACTTATTCTAGTATCTTTTTTTTTTTTATAGTTACTTGGACTCCTATATTTATTATCAAACTAATTTATATATATTAATATAATATACAAGAGCTCTACTCTCTATCTAATTTTCTAAGAGGACTCACTCATAACCTCTACATGATTGAAAGTATATAACCATCTCTCCAATTATCTGAATTCTCTCTCCACTCTTTATACAAATCTTTCTACAAGCTTCTGATATAGATTTTTCTTAGATCCTTATCTAGCCCACTATCTATTCAATAATTTTAACAGTAGTCACTCTTACCTCACTACTCTCACCCCTAGTAATAACTTCTGACCATCTTTAAAAATATATAATCAATATCCAAAGAGCCTAACCTAAACAGCAAAGAGCTATTCTACTGAAAACCATTCATCTCCAATCCTTATTAGATATGTCTGAAGAGTATCCCACTACTCTCTCTCTACTCCTATAAAAGATCATACCCCTAGCTAGTACTCAATTACTAATCAGAAATCTGATAGTATCTTATACTCACCCAGTTAATATTCTGAAGTCTATACTACTCTATTCTCCTATTTAATATTGAAGTACTCTTTATAGTTAAAGGAACCTCCTTCTATCAAATATTTTGATCTGAAGTTCAGCATTATATTCTTTTATAGAAGCTATTACTATATTACTTAGAACTTGGGCAGAAGCTATCTCAATACAACTATGCTCTATGATCAGACACTAGTTTAGTCTTATATCTCACTAATATCTACCCCTCATCAACCCTTTGATCATAAGTCCCATCCCTTCTCTTACTGATATTCCACACTATCCTTCAGCTAAAAGTTAACTACTGAAGAGCCCTCTAATAGAAGATAATCTCACCTCTATATCTCTGGTCTCCAGACTGCCTCTCTCTTATTACTATACTAGTGGATTCCTATCTAATAGGTCTTATTTACCACCTCTATCAGAAGTCCTTATACTATAATCAATAATCCCTCTCTAGTGCTATCAAGGATAGTAAATTATCAAAGGTTCTCTTGAAGGAACTAAAGGTTCTTCTGAAAGAGAATTGCATCTTCTATATCTTCTATATAAGAGGTACCCAACTTCAGCCCCTCAGCTTACAGATCTACTTCAACTACTATACTCTCAAATAGTGTAAGTACTTTGTAAAAAAGTTAATAAGACCAAGTCCATTCTGAATTACTAATATCATTAATATATCTCAGCCCACCTGAATATGTCTTCTAGTTTAGATTTAAGATCTGGTTATCTTGAAAAGTCTCTTTACTACCTATACAGAGAAGTTTAGATAATATCTCAGATATTACATCTTAGACATTCAGTATATATATATTCAGTACTATTATCCTCTCTACCAATAAGATATAGTGTTCTTTCTAGTCCAATAATATATTTTTCTATTTTACCAACTTCTTCTCTCACTACCCCTTAAGTAATAAGGAGTTATATATTGAGAAATAGAAATCTTCAGATACATATATATATAGACTACCTCTCTTATTGAGATAATTATTTCAATCATATCTCTACTAACTACTCTACTACTGAGTATCAGGATCTCATACTTATACTAGTGAGCTTGGCTCAAGTATATCTCATACTACTCTATAGTCTCTTTCAAGATAGCTATATTCTTTACAGAGCCCAGTCTAACCACTATATCATTAGTAAACACTCCTATCTTCTAATTCACTTCTAGAATCATCAGCCCCCTACCTTGTATCTAATTCTATCTAATAGGAACTTTAAATAGAGAGTATAAGAATAGATAATAATTAAATTACTTTGTAATAAAACCCCCCTATATCTATTAATAAAAATAGCTATCTAACTCTCCTTTAATAAACTGATCAAGGACTATCAGAAGTCTGGAGAGATCTCAATATATTTTAACACTCTATTCAACTACACTCTCTACACTCTATCATATATCTTCTCTGGTCTAAAAAAACCAATCAATCATCTATCTTTATATCCCTAGCTCTTTCAATAATACTATAGACCCAGGCTGTCTTATTCTAAATTAGATAGTCTCTAATAATGCTCTATTGTTCCTCACTCAATACTCTTTGAGCCATACCCTATAACTGTCTAATTATGACCTTTATTCAGCTTGCAATTTATATCTAGAAGTATTATTGGTCTCTAATTTTTTCCACTTCTCTTTTCTCTTTTTATCCTTGAATAATAGAGCTATTAAGCCCAGACACTGTCTACCTATCTACTTCTCAGAGCTAATAACCTTATCATATATTTACTTCATCTCTCCTAAGACTATCTCCACTCCAGCCATCTGCTTTCAGAAATTCCAGAGTAAGCTATCCTCTTTTAAAGATATCCTGAGACTGATCTCTGCTAAGATCTTGAGAATCTCTTCTTCTTAAACTAGATAGTTCAGCTCTCTCAGTCTCTCTGTCAGATCTGAGTACCATTTCTCCAGATACTACTCAATATCTATTATATCCTCTCTACTTTTCTTCTTACTCTATAGTAATGTCCACTATTTACTCAGCTGACCCAAGATACCTTGAGTCCCTACCACTAGCTCCTCTGTCTCTTCCAATATATTATTTCAATACTGTCTTACCCTTCTTACCCTAAGAAACCTCAATAGAAATCTTGTTAACTATTTTTCTTTTTCTATATCTTATTACTATAGTCTAATCACTATACTCTATACTTGTATACTCTCCTCTATTCTCAGTAAATCTTGTAGTTTCTTCACCTTTAGCTAAGTATGCTAAACCCTTCAATCTTCTATCTCTACAATCTCCAACAGATCAGTCCACTCTTTCAGGAGCCTTTCTAACTTATATAAGATTCATCTTACCTATTCTCTCCTCTAGATATTCTGTAGTCTTTCAGCCTCTTCTCAAAAATACTAAGTATTAGACTTCAGTCTTTACTACCAATTCCCAATAGTAAGATTTCCCTCCCTCTAGGTAAGAACTTTGGGCCCAATATCTGTAACTTAAATATTCTACAGAGAGGGCTCATCTAGTAAGAAAGAATTTAAATACCAATGTCCAGGCCTCTCCCCACATCCTCCAAACCTTCCATACTCCAGAAGACTCTAATAGTCATTAGAGATATTACTCTCTCAGTACTCAGTAGTTAGGATTTAGTCAATTCTAAGTCAAGCTCATTTATCTAGTATATATATATCTAGTAATCTCTCCAACCCCATCTACCTATATCTACTAGAGAGCCAAGTTATTCAATCTTCTCTTAGCCATCCAGACTCTTACTTCTCTCAGATATATCCCTTCTATCATCTATTTTGTCTACTCTATTATTACAGACTATATTAAAGTCTATATCTAAACAATTGACCCCAGTCTCCACCAACTTGCCTGAGTCTTACAGCTCATATATCTACTTTAATTGAGTCCTCCTTTCTATCAGACAGTAGTAGAAACTAACTATTATCAAATCTTATCTCTATCTCCTCCAAGTTTCCCACACTACTCTCTCTTTCTAATGTCTGATTCTCACAATATCTCTCTTTTCTCTATAAACCAGAATGTCTACTCTACTCTATCATACCACTTCTCTCTCCCACTTCTGAGTATAGTTCTACATATCTGAGTCTTTATTACATCTCACATTTTATAATAAAAAAAGATCAGTATTTAGTCCTTTTAGCTAAAAGAAAATATTTCTTCTCCTCACTGTTCTCCTTAACCCATTGACATTTAGAGAGAAGATTCTAATTATACTGTTCATGATAGATAAATATATATAAAGGTTTCAATTACTCTACAATTTCATACTCACTATATTACTAGCTATATTTAAGTTTCTCTTAACCTCTAGTTCAATCACTACCTCCTACTAAATATCTAGAGCTATCAATATCTTCAGATATTCCTCTCCATCTTATTTCTCTATTGATATTTAATACTTCTTACACACTATTTGTTATTTCACCAGCCACTTTCTTAGGTCCCACAGATACTCTGCATACTTATTTGTAATTTATCAATAGAATAGTCTCCTTATTCTCATTAACCTCATACTCCTCTACCTTTAGTAGAGTCACTATCAATATATTTCACAACCTATATACTACTTCCTCCCTCCTTAAGATATTTTTTCAGTATATTTCACTAATTAGAAAAAAGTTCTTATACTATATCAGTAGCCCCAACTTACCTATACTTCACTCTATTCTACTCCAATACACTCTCTTTCCCCAACTCTCTTTCTGTTAAATACTACTAGACTATTAACTATTATAACTCTCTCACTACTCTACTTATAAATTTCCTCTACCAGACATTGATAGTAACTACCTTAGAGACCCTACCCTTTCTACTAGTCAGATATAGTATTTACCATCAACTTCTCTTACCTTGTTATCTACTTCTCCAATCTCATCTGTCTCTCATTCTCAAATACATATAACTAATATCCAGCTAACCCTACTTATATTGCTAAAGCTCATCCAATAGTAGGCTACTTATTATCAATATACTTTACAAATGTATTCTTAAGTTATCTCAATGACTTCTCTCTTTATTCTCTCTACTCTCTACTCTTAGATAATTACCAACTATTACTCAGAAGTCTCTAAGTATCTTACACTCACTTAGCCAATGTTCAGGCATCTATATAAATCTTCTCTTCTGCTCTATATTATAATACTCCTCACAATCAAAGACTTCTCTATCAACTAAGTGATCTGAATAAAAGTTTAATATAATATTTCTTCTCAATATATATATACTACTATACTATCTAGAACTTTAGAGAAAGTCACTATCATACCTCAGCACTCTAAGATCAGATATCAGCCCAGTTCTATATCTTATCAATACTGGTCAGCTGTTAAGTATGATTGCTATAATATTATATATATATGTATATACTTATAACTATCATACTAGCTCAGAGATTAGTAGCTTTATAGCTATTATAACTCTACTATAAATTGTAGCCTACTATAGTTACTATAAGATTATATTATTACTATATACTAATGTATCTATAAATAACTATCAGAGTACTCTATACTATATTTATAAGAGTAATCATATTAATACTATGCAAGCTTTGCTAAAAAAAATAGTCAAATTAGTATAAATACAAAAGTTATAGATGGGAGATATTGTATACTATATTCTGCTATATTGTATAAATATACTGATTTTATCAGAATACTTATCTATGAGTTTGATACTACTATCAATATTATAGATACTCTCTTTGATAAGACATCACTTTATTATATAGTATAGGAGATAGCTTATTTTCTCTTTAATTCATTAAGTTGTAAGATTGAAAAATAGATAATAAATACAACTGTTCTGCTTCTTATATATAAATAAATTGAGTACAGATATAAATATAAAGAACAAATATAGAAAAATAGTATATAATATTATAGTAATAGTAGAGAGAAGCTGAATATATTACAATATACTTAAAGTATAATTATTATTGAAAATAAATAATATAGATCATTAATTTTATTCTATAACTATATATATATATAAAATATAGTTAAAAAATATTTTCTATCTTTTTGACATATAATTTTATATAAAATATGAAAGTACTAAATGATAAATTTGAATAATTATATATCTATTATATATATATTTACCCCAAACTCCTTGGTAACTACTACAGAGTAATTTATATACTATTATACTCTTACTAACATATAGTCTGTAGGTTGTATATTATATATAGTTGATATATTAACTATATATCACACACTGTTTATAGTATAGTCAAGTAGTTTAGTTATAGTAAAGACAGATAGTATATATATATTAATTTAGTATATTTAGCTAAACAGTAATAGTATCTTAGAATATACTTTATATCTACTATACTATATATTCATAGGCTTTAGTTTTTCAGTTAAGCTTTAATTACTATTATTTATAGTAAATATTATATAGCTATATAGATATAGCAAAATTCCATAATATATTCTATTAGTTGACCTTAGTTAGATATATATATTGTAATAAACCAAAACATACCACCTGAATTATAACTTAGTCAGATAATACAAACAATTAGCATACTTAGCCAGATGATATAGACTTCTAGCATGACATGATTTCTAGTATATCATAGTTACTCATACCTGCCATACTTATAATTAGCCAGGATACTAGACCAGAGTTGTTTATCTATATCCTGAGGACACACCTGTGTCTGGTGAACACACTCATGTCCTGTGGACATACTTATGTTCTGTGAACACACTCATGTCCTGTGGACATACCTATACCCAGAGAATATACCCAAATATTACTAGAAGTAGTAAATCTATAGTTAGCCACATAGCAATCAAATAGTAATCATAACTATATAAAATACCCCAGAGATAAGAGTGAATAAACCTCAGTCTAAAATTGAAGCAAAAGACAAGTCTGCCTACTATACTTCAAGAGGAACTCTATAGTCACTGTTAGAAGATTGTGAGCTTATTTCCCTACTCTGGTCTACTTTCTAATATAAAGAATGAGTCTGAAATACAAATACCAAAGAAGCCTCTAAATAGTACTTCAAACAAATGGAGTTGATCTGGATGAGATTTGATTCAGGTTTATCATGTGATGAGTTCAAATCAACTCGGATTGGTCTTATGATCTGATCTGAATTGATCCGGATTGATCCAGATTGATCCATCTGGATTGATCTATCCAGATGGAAATCTTTGGTGACATCATCCTTTCTTTTGTTCATTTTACTCTTGTTTTTTTTTTTCTGCTACACTTTGGTGACATCACCCTTTTCTTTGTTCCCTCTCTTTTCTTTGTTCTTTTTCTTTGTTCTTTCCTGCCACATCACAAGCAAACAAAACAGCAGCCCTTAATTCATATGTTGGTCCAGTCTACTCATTTTTCACCCTGCAATAATTGTCAAAAGAGAGAGTATTCAAGGTGGAAATACACTCTCTGCTGACAATGTTAAATTCTTTCTCATATAGGCAGCATACAAGCTGCTCATTGAGAGCCAAAGGGGTAATGGTGGTGGTGATGGTGATGGTGATGGTGATGGCAGAGATGAGGGTGAATTCCAGCAACAACTCACAGTGGCCCTTCAGACCTCAGAATTCACAGACCTCATAGCTATGTATGTGGCAGCCTTTTTGGAGCAGCCAGTAGTAGATGTAGGTTGCTCTTTTCTGCCACTACTTTTTACTTGTTTAAATTTCCCCCAGCATGACCTGATTCATCTCATGCTCTTCTTAGGATCTATAGCTCTATGGTGAGATCTGCCGACTTTATTCACAATATCTGGTCAAGATGAAGAAAGGTTGGAGAATGTTGTGGGGCATGTCTTTGGTGGCTGAGCTGTTGAGTCAATGTATTGCATGGCAGAGGTCTCAAAAGGAACAGAAGCAAGCCTTCATGAGCAATCTTGTGCAACTTGTGCAACTCATTGGTATGTAACTTGTCAGCATGCAGCTCACTCACTCACTCACTCATGCTCTTTTCTGAAATACCCATCTCTGTGTTTTATTTAATTTCATTTTTTATGTGGTCTCCCCCTAAAAAACACCCATACCCACATGCAATCCACCTGCATGCAACTTGCCTGCATACAACCTGTCCACACATAATCTGTCCACACACTTATCTTGGTCCCTCAGATCAGGGCTCAGTTCCATTGGAAAGGAGAGTTCAAAGTTACCTGAGTTCAACCATGTCTGGTATCTGATCAAATAGAGAAATTCGAGGGCAAGATGTTCAGCATGAGCAGTACCAGCATCGTTATCAAGGCTTGGAGGTCTACATTTGAATCAGAGCCAATTGTTCTTGACCAAGGGGTCCATTAGCCAGCAGGAGTAACCAACAATGAAGAGAACTATATCTTTATTAATGAACATAGAGAGGTGGTTGCGATGATAGTAAGGAATCTCTATAGTGACGAGCTTCACCACCACATCAACGAGATTTGCAAGGATTGCATCAAATACTGGGTGGCAGGAAAGAGGGGGTGAAAAAAGCAAGGAGGGGGGGTTTGAACGGAAATTGGGTATACTGCAACACTGGCGAAGGGTGGGTTCCAGAACTATAAAAAAAAAAAAAAAAAAAAAAAAAAAAGAGTGGGTTCCAGAGTTCCAAAATTCCCCGCACTTATCTCTCTTTTTTTTTACTCTTCAGATAAATCACACTCTTCACCGACATACTCTTTTTGATACAAATCCAGAGATGCACAAGATTCTGTACCCCTATCAGAACTTTAGAAGTACCATCGAAGAGCAAACTGTATATAAGCACAACACAGCCTATGCGGCGATGGTGGCTATGATCTGGGGTTCTTTGAGCAGATTGGTAGAGTGTACGGCAGGCCAGCTTGGTGATGATCTCGGCATGGCTGTATGTACATTCTTGGTGCAATTTAGCATGCCATATGAGGTGAGAAGCTCTACTTTTTTAGGGTACTGTAGCCCGGGGGGTTTCTGCAGCCCGGGGGGTTTCTGCCCCCCCTATATGCAAAAAGGACTAATCAGTTGCCATCTGTTTTGGCAGGTTTCCAAGCCAGGACTCCTGGGGCTGGACCAAGAGCAGGCATCCACTAGTACAGCCTAGCAGTATGAGGTTCTGGGCCAAGGGTTTACCCAACTATATGCTTGCATCACATCAGGATACATCGGGTGCAACCTTTCTCTGCCCACACACACAGACAACAATGTCACCCTGGTAATGTTTTATGTCCCAGAAAGGAAGGGCCCAACCTGAGAGGATAGTGGCAGAGTCTGGTATGACCTCACCTATAGTTTCAGGATCCTGTTTGCAGCCAACACAGCCATCCTCTTCCAACTACATGACTACCATGGCACCATCACCTTCAAGGAGAGCTCAGACACAACAGTTGTCACACTCACAACAGATGATAGGCTTGTCAAGGCCTGGGACCGGCAGGTGGAGCAGTTTTTGTGAGGGTTAGGCAATCTTTTGCAAGAGTTAGGCAGTCTTTCATAAGGGTTAGGCAGTCATTTTGTGCGGATTGGACAGTCTTATGTGGGGGTTGGGCTGGGCACCTCTTCTGTAGCACTAGCTTAGCCGTTATGCAGAGCCCTACTGGCCTCTTGGCCCTGCTCTGCAGTGCTACCAGTGTGGCACTGTGGTATAGGGCCAGGGTGCCCATGGGACCCAAACCTGAACCGGTGATGGGGCCTGAATCTGTGGTGGACCTTGACCACCAGAAACGCCCTCCAACTGCCAGAAGTATCCTCCAGCTGCCAGAAGTACTCTCTGGCTGCCAGAAGCACTCTCCGCTCCAGACTTCTTGGCTGCTCCTATGCTGCTAGTAGAGGACCACAAATTTTGCACACTCCCTCTGCCTGCCCCACCTGTCCCGGACACTTGCGGCTTGGGGCTGCCCCTTGCTGCTAGCAGAGGATCACAAATTTTGCATGCTCCCTCACCAACCCACATCTGCCCACTGACCTGGATGCTGACAGCTTGGGGCTGCCCCTCGCTGCTAGTAGAGAGCTACAAATTTTGCACACTCCCTCTGCCTGCCCTACCCATCCTGGACACTTGTAGCTTGGGACTGCCCCTTGCTGCCAGTGGAGGGCCACAAATTTTGCACACTCCCTCTGCCAACCCTGCATTCATCAACCCTGTCGACTGACTCTGCCCACTGACCTAGGTGCTGACAGCTTGGAGCTGCCCCTCACTGCTGGCAGAGGGTCACAAGTTTTGTGTGCTCCCTCTGCCAACCCCACCAACCAGGACACTTGCAGCTTGGGGCTGCCCCTTGCTGCCGGCAGAGGGCTGCAAATTTTGTGTGCTCTCTCTGTCGACCCACCCACCGACCTGCCCACCGACCTGGGCACTGACAGCTTGGGGCTGCCCCTTACTGCTAGTGGAGGGCTGCAAATGTTGCACGCTCTCTCTGCTGCCACTGCTAACCCTGCCGACTGCTGCCCACTTGGGCCACAAACTCCGAGCCGAGTCCTTAGGGTTTTTTACCTTTTATTATTTTTGAAAGGTATTAAATACTCCATAAGACTAACCAACTTATCTGCAAATCCCCAGGACCTGCCAAATTTTAGCAGCCTAAGCCCCACCAAGACTTCAGACATATATATGCCTGGATTGTCTCAGCATTCAGTGCACACCTCTTTGGGGCAATGAGATCCACCCCACCTGAGAACACCCATTTGATGGGAGCACTAGAGGCAGAAATTGCCAGGTAGTCCCAAGCCATGCCACACAGGCTGGGGAAGTCCATTTGACACAGCTGCATGCCCTGGTGGGTAGAGCAGTAGGTAGAGCAGTGGGTAGAGTAGTGGGTAGAGTGGTAGATAGAGCAGTGGTTAGAGCAGTGGTTAGATTGGTGGGTTAAATTGGCCCAACACCCACCTGACAACCCACCTTCCACCAGTTGAGCACCTCCACACCCTCCAGCAGGATCACATGGTCACTGGCGAGGTAAATGGTAAGTTGTTCTATTGATGGTAGCTCTTCCACTGACAGCTCTCTCTTCCTCTTTCTGCTGAAGTAAATGTGAGACAGGAGGGATCCCTTGGCATATTCATCCGGACTTCAGCCAGAACCTTGCAGCAGTGCATAGTTTTTCCAGTACACTTTGATTATGGCCTGCTTGGTTCTCTCAATGAAGTGTTGCTCCCAGCCCTGATCTTTATGGTATTGTAGCTTTAAGCATGGGTCCAGCACTATTCAAAGGAGAGGAGAGAGTGAGTTTTTGTAGGGGTTTCTCTGTTTTAGAAGGGGCAATGGCCACATGCCAACATCGACATACCTATACTGATTGAGTATATGGCAGTATCTGTTTGGAAGTAGTACTTTCTGAGCTTACTAAGAGCAACCTCCATGGCATCTCTCTGATCCAGACTCAACTGGAAATCACCACAACCCTCCAGCCTGTCCTTGAGCTTGTCCTCTAGCCGATCAATCA
This sequence comes from Jimgerdemannia flammicorona, assembly GCA_003990745.1. Taxonomy (NCBI): domain Eukaryota; kingdom Fungi; phylum Mucoromycota; class Endogonomycetes; order Endogonales; family Endogonaceae; genus Jimgerdemannia; species Jimgerdemannia flammicorona. The sequence goes on along the minus strand of RBNI01004201.1, from coordinate 3,420 downwards.
GAAGGTTGTATACTGGTATTGCCAAGCTTATTGTTGGGGTCGTTTGTTTGACTATATCCTTTGTACAATTGTCAAAACACTGGCAGTTACATGTGGTGAGGTATTACATTGTGTGGAGGCAGACAAGACAAGTATGGAGCCAGAGCAGTCACCACTTACTTCCAAAACTCTGACAACATTCCTAAGTATGTCCCACTTGCTTTCACCTAGAGCCTTGGTCTATATTTCCTTGTCGGCAGCCACTGTTGAATCTATTGGTTTTTTTTGTTTTTTGTTTTTTTTTTAAAATAAATCTTCAATCATCTGAAATAAGTTACTTCAGCTGACCAAAGAAAAAAAGGACACATACCACAGCAAACTCCAGTGCATGCTGGATCATTGCAAATGTTGAGTTCCAATGTATATAGATGTCCAATATAAGCTCTTTCAGGGCTAAACTGATTGCCCTATACTGCGCAGCAAATTTGTCTCATCATTGTGGGGATGATCAGACTGATACAACCAGGTTGTGCAGCTTGGAAATTATACTCAGAGCCCCTCCTCTCTTGGATGTTTTGTCTATGTGTATAAGATAGTCCTGAACAGCGAGGTTCAGTATATGGACCTGGCATTGTATATAGCAGCTTTCTGTACCAAAGGCCATATTTTCCTGTTTGAGGCTAGCCACTAAAACTTTGAAAAATATTGAGTTGTTTGTGGCATTGTCTGTTATAATGGCCAAAATCTATACTTGAAATATTCAGTCAGTGAATTTATGTGAAAATAAATAACTAATAAAATCTGGTTTGGTTTAGAACCTCTCTCAAAATGCTGACCTGATGGCAAGCCCCCCTTTTTTACCTTGGTGGTGATCCCAAGCTCTCAGATATAACTAATAAAAGTATCTGCAATGTTGTCTCCAGAATGAGGGCCAGCAAGTTTGATGAAGTCAAGGGTGAGAGATTTAAGCTACTAATCGAGATCAATCCAATGACTGGTAATGCCCAGAAATGAAATTGCATTGGAGGATATCTATGTGTCAATCATAAACGAAATTTTGCCTGCCAAATTCTGCTTATTGAATGTGAGGTTAAATTGGTGAGCTCTTATATAATTCAGCTTGCAAAGGTCATGGTGCTGCCCTTATTTTACCTGAAGTGTCTGGCAGAGATTGTCATGCTCCTTCCTATAGGCCTCCAGGACATCTTTGCGAATAGTATCAGCACTTGGCAAATATAAATCATGCTTGAGGAGGCCAAAGATGCTATGCAATTGATCACTCTTGATGGTTGTGAATGGCTGGTCTGTGCACACAATCCAGCAAATGAGCCGATTTCGAAATTCTGCCAAAGAGTATGGCTAAATATTTTGATTAAATGGTGTTGTTGGTACAGAAATGGTCAGGCAATCAAATAAACATACCCACCACAGCTTGGATGTCGATTTTATTTGTCTCTGTGTTCTTTTTTATTTTGTCAGAGTACTTGTCTTTTATGTGTCGATTCATGTTTGAAGTCATACCTCCAAGCATTTTGAACTTCTGGCTAGTGGTGGATGAAAAAATATCATATATATATCAAAACAAACAAAAAGTATCAATAGGTGTATCTTAATTTTTTATCTGCAATAATTACAAATAACATCATCTCCTATCTTAGTACAATATTGCCAGATTTCAGAGTGAGGATTGTGTGGAAGGTGTGGAGCTATCAGGGATATTTGACTTGAAGCATCATCAGTACTGTGAACTATTGAAGACTGATCTGTTGACATGTGTGTTTGCATGTTTGCATATGCATGTGTATGTGTGTATGTATATTGTATATATGTATATATTATATTGTGGATGCATCCAGTATATGAGTCATGTGGAGGATTTGGATTAGAGGATTCAGTTGAAGAATTCGGATGAGGATTCAGATTGAAGGATTCAAATTGGAGAATTTGAATTGGAGGATTCAAATTGGAGGATTTGAATTGAGTGATTCAGATTGAGTGATTTGGATTGAGTGATTTGGATTGAGTGATTTGGATTAAGTGATTCAGATTGGGGTGGTTTGGATGGGTGATTCGGATGGGGCAATTCAGATGGGGCAATTCGGATTAATCCAAGTTGATTCAGATGGCTTCAAATTTGAGATTCAGATCAAACCATCATGTGATGAATTGAATCCAGATTTGATTCAAATTGACTTGTTCGGAGCACTAGGCCTATCACCTTGACTTCCCAGTATGGGTAGTGAAGAGGCTAACAAAGGTGACTAGGGATTGGATTTGGGCAGGAAGGAGGTCCCAGGTCAGTTGGGATACTCTTGCAATACTGGTGATCAGAGGAGGTCTTGGTCTTGTGGATTTCCCTAAGAGGCTGCACTGCTTATGAGCCTGGTGGTTAAAGAGAGCTGCTGAACTGCAGGGTGGGAGTTGGGTGCCTCTGCTGCAGAAGGTGTGGGAGATGAGAACCTCCCCTCAAGGATCCTCTAGAGATCTGCTCTCTTTGGTGGAGCTGAATAGAAATCAGCAGTTGCAGTTTAAGGGCTTTTGGTGGGGAGTGGTAGATGGAGCTCACCGAATTGGCCTGCACTGGTAAGGCAATGAGGGGGAGGTAATGTGGGGGTCTGATATGTGGCGATGGGATAGACTGCTCCTGAGGGGTGCTCCACTTGCTACATTTGATATTGGGGATGGAGTGGAGTATCAGCAGGGTCTTGGCCAAGATCTTTGGCCAAGTGGCTGGCAGGTGGCAGGGATCAGAGAGGAGTGGGACTAGGCAGATATCTGGTCATGGAGTGCTGAGGTGAGGAGGTGGCTTCCTCCCAAATTCTGGGTAGTATAGTGGTGAATGTTATAGAGGAATGTCATGTTGAATTTCTGCACTGGGCATCTGGTGGATAGTAGCTATTTCAATTATAAGGAGTGTTATGATGTAGGGCAAGCTGGGGGTCTGGTGCAGATGCCGGAACACTGGCTGAGAGAGTGTGAGGTATTGGGGGACTTTTGGGTAGTAATAGGGAATAGACTGGGTGTAAAGCAAAGGCCAGCGGGTGCAGGGGGCCACTGGGAGGACTTGAAATCTCAGTTAGTGGGTGGGGTGGGTGATAGTTAGCTCACTATATGATGGGTGTTAGCAGTGTGGGTGGGACTGGCGGGTCATTGACTCTTTGCATTTGAGGAGGAGTGGCAGATAGGACTGCAGGAGAAGATATTAAGGTGGGAGGAGCTGTTGGGGGATCTACTGACTAGATGGTGGGTTGGTTGGGGCCCTCAGGGGGGGCAACATTGCAGTTTGGTGACTAGGATCTGTGAGCAGAGTGGTGGGAGAGTGGGGATTATATTGGACCAAGTAGTCTTTCATTAAGAAGAGATAGGGGGGGGGAGCTCCCCTAGGGGGATTGGTTAGGGGGTGGGATTACTGTATTTATATGGGATAGATGGGCATAATAA
>RBNI01004200.1:0-14490 GCA_003990745.1 Jimgerdemannia flammicorona | reverse complement strand
CTGGCTACAGATCCCTTCTACCAGATGGTGGTGTCGCCCACTCTGGGGACCCCAACCAACCCACCACCCAGTAAGAAGATCACCCATCAACTCTTCCCACATCGCTAACTTCTGTATCTCTGTCTATCACCCTTCCTCAAGAACAAATAGCCAATGTCCAGCCAACCCTACCCACACTGCAATCACCCACCCTACAGTGAGCCACCCATTGCCAACACCTCCCACTAGTCTAGATTTCAAATCCTCCAAGTGATCTCGCTCACCATCTGGCCTCCTTACTACACTCAGCCTGTTCTCTATAGCTATCCAAAAGTCCCCCAACACCTCACACTCTCCCAGCCAGTGTTCTGGCATCTGCACAAAACCCCCAGCTTGCCCTACATTAAAACACTCCTCACAATCCAATCAGCCACCATCCACCAGATGCCTATCATGGAAATTCAACATAACATTCCTTCATAGCATTTGCCACCATACCACCCAGAACTTGGGAGGAAGCCACCACTGCACCTCAGTACTTCAGGCCCAGATTCCTGCCCAGTCCCACTCCTCACCAATCCCCACTGCCTGCCAACTGCTTGGCCAAAGATCCTGGCCAAGTCCCTGCTGATACTCCACTCTATCATCAATATCAAACTCAGCAAATGGAACCCCCCCTAGCAACAGTCTGTCCCAATGCCACATTGCAGGGCCCCACACCTCCTCCCCCTCATTACCTCACCAGCATAGGCCTATCTGGTGCACTCCATCCACCACCCCCCACCAGAAGCCCTTATACCATAGCTGTTGACTTCCATTCAGCCCCACCAGAGAGAGCAAGTCTTCTGAGGACCCCCGGAGTGAGAATCTCATCTCCCACACCTTCTGCATCAGTGGAACACAACCTCCTCCTCATAGTTCAATCACTCTTCTCAACCACCAAGCTCGCAGACAGTATAGCCTCCTAGGGAAATCCACAAGACCTAGGCCTCCCCTAACCACCAGCTCCACAAGGGTACCCCAACTAATCTGTGACCTTCTCCCTGCCCAGATCCAATCCTGAGCTGGCTTCATCAGTCTCTTCACCACCCAGGCTGGAAAGTCCAAGTGATATGCTACATACTACAGCTTGGGGAACCAGTACACATTCAGGATTGATACCTGCCCCACCAGGGAGATATGGTGACCCCTCCAACCTCTCAGAGCCTCCCCCCAAATGACCATCTTCCTCTCCCACCACTCCTGTGGCAAGACTGATCCATATATAGAAAGAAAGATGCCAAGATACCACACCACCTCTCCTGTGGAGACAATTGTTCCAATGATGTCCCCTCCCACCAACCCATTCCCCAACACCAACGTCTCACACTTATGCCAGTTGAGTTTCACCCCAGAGTGTGCCTCATACCATTCCACTACATCTGTAAGTGCCTCAACATCTGCCACTGATCCAAGACCAACTACCATATTATCTGCAAAGGCCCCCACCTTCCACACCACACTATACACAGAGAGCCTGGCCACTTTCCAATGAATCCTATCCATCAAAGGCTCTAGTGAAAGGGCATAAAGAAAAGGAGACAGTGGATCTCCTTGAGGCACTCCTCTCCCCAAGGAAAATGCCAAACCCCTGTGACCATTGCACATCAGTGCCACCCTACTGCCATTCAACAAACTCAACATAGAGGTCCAAAACTGCAGTGTGACACCAATTCTGTCCAGTACCTTATCCAATCATACCTGCTGAACCTGGTCGTAGGCCTTCTCCTGGTCCAAAAAGACCAGTCTACCATCCAGCCCACAGGCCCGAGCCCCTTCAATGATGCCATGCCCCCAGGCAGTTCCATCTCTGATAAGCCTACCTCTAACAAAACCCTGCTGCTCCTCACCCAGCACCTGTTGAGCAACCTTCTGTAGCCTTACAACAATCACTTTTGTCACCAACTTCTGGTCCATATCCAAAAGCATAATAGGCCTCCAATTCCTCCAGTCCTCTCACCTACCCTTATCTTTGTACAATAAGGCCACTAACCCCAAGTCCTGTTCTCCAACCCACTTGCCATTCAGAAGAACATGGTCACAGAGGGCAGCCATCTCTCCTGGAATTCCAGGGACCTTCACCATCTTCTTCCAGAAGTCCCAAGGTAACCCATCCTCCCCAGGCGCTGTCCCAAGCTTAGTAGCTACAAGGACCCTCTGGATCTCCTCCTCTTGGACCAGTAAGATCAAGTCACCCAGGCCCTCTATCTGCGGTGGTTCCCACTCCTCCAGTGCATCTCCATCAGTGCCCCCTTCTTCCTCACTCTACAGACCCTGCCATTGCTCCTTCAATATCCCCAAGATCTGTTGCATGCCATGCACCAAATCCCCCTTGGCATTAAAGACCCCATCCCACTGATGTTGCATCCTCCTAGCTTTGAGGAGCCTAGACAAGTACTTAGTAGGCTACTCTCTTTCCTCAAACCCCTGCCACCATAGCCTGGCAGCCATTCCTTGCATATGAGTCTCCTCCTCCTCTCTCAACACCTGCTGTAATTCCACTACCTCTAATCAAACCTCCAATCCTCCACCTCATCAGAGTCAAGCAAATCAGCCCATTCTATCTGCAATCTCATCAGCCTATTGGAAGCACACTGTATGTGCTTCCTTCTCTGTCTCTCAGCCTCTCTGCCAGCCCCTCCCCAATAGACCTTTGCAGCCTCTTTCAACCTCATCCAATGGGCACCCACAGACAGACCCTCATGCCTCCAAATAGGCACCTTTGCTTGGATGTCCTTCACTCATGAGTCCCACAACCCCTTCTCAGCCAGCAGAGAGGAGTTAAGGCACTAATGTCCGGGTCCATCTCCACTCCCCCCAAACTGCCCCTGCCCTAACAGTCCCCAGTGATCAGACCACAGGCACCACACTACCTCCAAAGTCTTCCAGACATCCACACCCCAACATTTGGCTGTCAAAATCCAGTCAATCCTTGTGCCTAACCCATTCATCCAATGGGTGTAGACCCTGGTGTCACCCCACCATGTTCGGCCCATATTCCCTAAGGAGCTAAGATTTTCTACCTCCTCCATGCATCCAGGCCACCACTCCTCCCACCTGCATTCCTCCCTCCATCAGTTCTATCCAGTCATGGATCTCAAATCATATTAAAATCACCACCAAGAACATTGACTCCTTCCTCCAAGAGAATACCCTCCTCCAGCAACTCCTTAATCCATGCAATCCTCTCACCTCTAACTGCCAGGCAGTAGCAAGAGCCCACCCTCACTAATTCCCACCCTGGCCAATGCCATTCTCCCCAGACCAAGTGATCACCCCAGTTCCTGATTTCCACCAAATCTCCTCTACCCTTCTTCACCAGAATTACCACTTTTCCAAACCAAGCAGTAGCCCCACCCCATTCCTTAGTCCACTCATCCTGATCACTCTCATCCTCACACCGTATATCCTACAGTAAAAAAAGATCAGCCTCCACTCCCTTGAGCCAAGCAAAAATGTTCTTACACCACACAGATCCTTGTAGCCCATTCACATTCAGAGAGAAAATATTAGTTGTACTGTTCATAAGAAATATTGATATATATCAAACTCATCCTCTACAACTCCACATTCAAGTCCTCCTGCACCATGTCCAAGGCATGTCTGCAGCTAGTTCCCTCTTCTCAGCTTCCTGTGCCTCCAACCCCCCCAGAAGTTCAACCATTGCCCCATCCTCTTTCTTCTCAAAATCCTCATGATACTCCAGATAAGCCTCCTGCCAGAGCTGCAAACCATGATGCTCTGCCCAACAGTAGGCAGCCTGCTCACCGGTGACAGCCACCAGCTCCACCTTCCTCACCTCATCTATATCATATCCCTTCTCTTCCAGGAAGATTGCAAGAATCTCCACCTTCAGTGCCTCCACCACTCCATCTCCTCACAGAATCCATGCTCAATGCTCCTCAGGCATTACACATAGGTCCACTTCTCCCAATGCCTCAGCCACAAGGTTATCCATCACCTTGCTCATCCACAGCAGGTTCCCTACCTCTTTCTCTCCAGGAGTCCCAGGCTGCCCTGTATCCAGAATTATAGTATCAGCTCCTACACTGGTAGCCTCATCCCACTCCTCCTCTGGGACATCCACTAGCTTATCCTTACCAACTGCCACCACCTGGCCCCCTTTCACCATATCTGGGACCCCAAAGTGAACTTGCTGGGCCCCCTGCATCAGTATATCCTCTGCTGTCCCTCTCTTCCCAACTGGGCCCCTCTTAATAAGTGGGGGGGGGGTGTCATCCAAATTCTCCTCCCAAACTTTGAAAGTACTGTTGGCATAGAGATCCTTGCCCAGCACCTTCCCAGCCCCTTCTTCGGTCACCACTATCTCCTCTCCTCCTTTGCTAGCTCATATGCTGGCCTTGATGCCTCCAGCCCCCTCAGCCCCATCTACCTTCCTCTATGCCCCTCCTTTCATACTCACCAACAGCTCCCTCTGCCTCTTGCGCCCCTGGGCCTGCTCCCACTGCCTCCTGTCAGTACAGATATATTTCCCATCCACCACCTCCAGATGCATCGACTCTTCAAACAGCTTTCAGGCTTTCACACTCCTCTCCACAGCACCACTCAGCTCCTCCAGAGCCTCCAACAAGTCCTCCTCCTCCTCTTTGCTCCCTTTCACCCTTGACACCTTATAGATAAAAGCCCCCCACATTACCACTGAGGGCCAGTCGCTCATCTTCCCCATGGCCTCCTTCCCTGCCAGCCAAATCCTGACATCAATGTTGCCTGTCCTGAATGTAGTCCCCTCCTATATCTGGAAGCCAATGTCCACTACATCCCCATATTCCACCATCACCTCCTCCACCCTCTTCCTGGTCTCCTCCTTTATCACCGTAGGCACCCCCCTCACCAGAAGCTGCACCACTCTGGGATCCCACCTCAAGTACCACACCATGGAAACCACCACTTCCCCAACCACTACTCCAGTCTTCAGGGCCTTGTTCAGTAGGCCTGCCTCCTCAAAGCCCACCTCAACTCCTTCCAGACTCTTCAGAAACTTCACCGAGGCCACCCCAGCCACCTGCTTCAAAATAAGCCCCAGAACCATCCTCACTATCACTGCCAAGCCCCTGAAGCACAAGGTGGCCACAAACTCCAAGATTGATTTCTTAAGTAATGGTGCCACTGCCAGTCCTGTCACACCATTGGCCAGGTCCCCCTTCCTTTTCGGGCCCATCTGCCCAGCCCCAACATCAACCATCACATCTGGATTTTTTGCCAGATTTCCAGGCACACTACCATCAGCAGTCCCACCACTACCCTCAGTAGCTACTCCACTTCCCCCACCTCCTGCTGGTGAAGGCCCAGCACCCCCAGCATCCCCAGCCTTCTGCTTCCCCTTCTCTCCTGCCTGTCTACTGTAAGCTCCCATCAGCCAACCTCCAGTCCTCAGCATGTCCACAAAGCTTCTCCCCTGCTGCCCTCCAGCCCCCCCACCAGTACCACCTCCACTGCCCAAGCTGCTCTGCCCACTTGAGCCACCAAAGGACCCTATTTCAAGTCCATACCCTCTCCTGACATGTTGCCAGTCGAAGGCCCCAGGTCCACCTGACCTAGTATGCATGTCAGTTCGCTTGCTGGTTGACATTATCTTAGTACCTTTCTCTAATAAACGCCTTGAAAGTGTGTTGTAAAGTATGTGTAACGTGAATTATAGTGGAGAAAGGTGATAATATCATTTGTGTGTCAAAAAAGTCAATAGGTGTATCTTAATTTTTTACCTGTAATAATTACAAACAACATCATCTCTTATCTTAGCACAATGTTATCAGATTTCAGAGTGAGGATTGCATGGAAGATGTGGAACTATCAGGGATGTTTAACTTGAAGCATCATCAGTACTATAAACTGTTGAAGACTGATCTATTGATATGTGTGTTTGTATGTTTATGTGCATGTGTATGCATGTGTGTGTATTGTATATGCATGTGTGTGTATTATGTATGTAGACGTGTCCAGCATATGAGTCATGTGGAGGATTTGGATTGGAGGATTCAGTTGAAGGATTTAGATGAGGATTTGGATTAAAGAATTCGAATTAGAGGATTCAAATTGGAGGATTCGAATTGGAGGATTTGGATTGAGTGATTTGGATTGAGTGATTCAGATTGAGTGATTTGGTTTGAGTGATTCGGATTGAGTGATTTGGATTGAGGTAGTTCAGATAGGTGATTTGGATGGAGTGATTCAGATGGGCAATTTGGATTAATCTGAGTTGATTCAGATGGCTTCTGATTTAAGATTCAGATCAAACCATTATGTGATAAATCAAATCCAGATTTGATTTGAATTGACTCATTTGGAGCACTAAGTGGATGGGTTGGGAGACTTGGTGCTATCAGTACAAGATGAGGAGATCCACCAGGTTCTTGCCATAACAACACCAGATATAGCACCTGGGGAGGATGGTTTGCCCTGAGACTTCTGGAAGAAGATGGTGGGAGTCCTAGGAGTTCTGGGTGAGATGACGGAGTTGTGTGATTTTATTCTACAAACAGGGAGATGGGTGGGGGAACAGGATCTGGGATTGGTGACATTGCTTTATAAGAACAAAGGAAGGCAAGAGGACTGGAAGAACTCGAGGCCAATTATGCTGCTGGATATGGACAGAAAGTTGGTTACTAAGGTAGTGGTCACAAGGCTACAAAAGGTGGCACAGCAAGTCTTGGGCATTGAGTAGAGGGGTTTTGTAGAAGGCTGGCTCATTAGGGATGGCATGGCCTAGGTACATGGAGTTATTGAAGGGGCACATGCTAGTGGACTGGATGGATGACTGGTCTTCTTGAACTAGGAGAAGGCTTATGACTGGGTGAGGCAAGTCTGGCTGGCAAAAGTATTGGATAAGACTGGGGTTCCACACCAGTTCAGGTCAGCAATGGTCAGCCTACTGGAAGGGAGTAGGGCTGTACTCATGTATAATAGACATAGAGGGATAGCATTCTCTCTAGATAGGGGGGTGCCTCAGGGGGACCCACTGTCCCCCATTTTGTATACCCTTTCTCTGGAACCCTTAATGGATAGAATCAGGCAGAAGATAGTGGGACTCTCTATCTTTAGCATTGGGTGGAAAGTAGGGGTCTTTGCAGAAAACATGGTGGTTGGCCTAGGTTCAATTGCTGATGTTGAGGAGCTTAAGGAGACAGTGGAGTGGTATGAGGAGAACTCTGGGGCTAAATTTAATTGATAAAGTGTAAAACAATAGTGTTAGGCAATGGTCTGGTGGGAGGGGAGGTTATTGGAACAGTCATCCCTGCTGGTGAGGCAGTGCAGTACTTGGGTATCTATCTGTCAATATATGGGTCAGTTCTACCAAGGCTTTGGTGGGAGCAGTAGGTTGGAATCTGGGGGGAGGCCCTGCAGAGTTGGGGGGGTCACCAATTGTCTCTGACAGGGTATGTCTCAATTTTGAATGTCTACTGGCTGCTGAAGTTGTGGTATCTGGCTTATCATCTGGACTTCTCAGCCTGGGTGGTGAAGAAATTGATGAAGCTAGCCAAGGGGTAGATCTGGGCTAGAAGAAGGAGTCAGATCAGCTGGAAGGTCTTGTCCTTACTGGTGGCAAGTGGTGGACTTGGACTGGTTGACTTTCCAAAGAGGCTGTACTACTTGAGAGCATGGTGGTTGAAGAGAGTCATGGAGTTGAGAGGGGAAGATTGAGTTCCCCTATTACAGAAGGTCTGGAAGATGAGGTCTTTGCCTAGAGGTTCAACTGGAGATCTCTTATCTTTGGTTGGCCTTCAGAATACTGAATAATTGTAATACAAAAGCTTCTGGTTGGGAGTAGTGGAGGGGGTACACCATATTGGAATTCATTGGCAAGAAAATGAAGGGGAGGTGGCTTGAGACCTGATAATGTAGAGATGGGACCAAGTGTTGCTGGGCAGCATTCTCTTAATCAAGTTTGACATTAGCAATGGGATAGATTGCCAAAGGGGACCAGGCCAGGATCTGTGGCCCAGTGGTTGGCAAGGAGTAGGAATTAGCGAAGAGTGGGACCAGTATGGCATTTGGATCTAGAGTGTGGAGGTGAGAAGATAGATGCTGCCAAAGTACTGGGTGACTTGGCGGCACATGCTGAGAAGGAATATAATGCTCAACTTCTGCTCAGGTTATCTTATCAAGAGAGGTCACTTCGACTGTGAGAAGTGCCATAATGTAGGGCAGGAAGGGGGATATGTATAGATGCCTAAACATTGGCTAGGAGAGTGTAAGGTAATTAGTGACTTTTGGCAGTCCATTGGAGGTCATTTGGAGGTAAGGTACAGAGGAGTTGGCATATTGGGGTGATGGGAGGATTTGAGGGATAGACTGGTGGGGGGAGTGGGAAAGGAATGGCTCACATTAGGCTGGGCTTTGGCCATTTGGGTGGGGTTGGCCAGTCACTGGCTATTTGTTTTTGAGGATAGGAGGAGACTGGACTTGGGGGTCCAGCTGCTGTGGTAGCATAGCCTTATGGAAGACACCTTGACAGGCTGGTGGCTTGGTTGGGGGTTGCAGGGTTGTTGAAGGTATTGCTTGGTGGAGAAAATCTGTAGGTAGAGTGGGGGGAGAGTTGGAGTAGTGGGTGAGAAGGTGGTCTTTATTCAGGAGTGGGTGGGAGGGGCTCCCCTATGGGGATTGGGTAGTGGGAGGAAATATTATAAACTTATTAATAGAAGGGTAATAAATGGCAGAGTTCAAGTAACTATAAAAAAAAAAAAAAAAAAAAAAAAAGACAACAGAGGATACCTGCCCTGGAGGAGCCAAGGTTATCTACCAAGAGATAGCAGGAGCTACTAGTAAGAAGAAAGAATATACCCTGTCCAAGACAGAGCCCAAGTACAATGCTTCTACTGTGGATAACTTGGATACTATACTACTGAATATGACAACAAAAGAAGTGACCAAAGGGCAAGGTGTCCTTTTCGCCAAGACATCCATCTTTCTCTGCTGCAATTCACGTTACACAAACTTTCACAACATACTTTCAAGTCGTTTATTGGAGAAAGATACTAAGAAGATGTCAAGCAGCAAGCAAGCCGACGTGCATACTAGGTCAGGTGGACCTGGGGCCTTCAACTAACAGCATGTTGGGAGGGGGCATGGGCTGGGGATGGGGTCTTTTGGTGGCTTGAGTGGACTGGGTGGCTCAGGTAGTGGAGGCGGCACTGGTGGGGGGGCTAGAGGGTGGCAGGGGAGGAGCTTTGCAGATACACTGAGGACTGGAGGCTGGCCGATGGGAGCCTGCAGAGATCAGGCAGGAGGGAAGGGGAAGCAGAAGGCTGAGGATGCTGGGGGAGCTGGGCCTTCACTGGTGGGAGGTGGGGGAAGTGGAGGGACTGCTGGGGGTAGTGGTGGAACTGCTGATGGTGGCATGACAGCTAATCAGGAAAAAAAAAGAGATGTGATGGCTGATGGCCAGGTGGGGCAGGGGATCCCAATGCGGAAGGAGGACCTAGCGGATGGTGTGACAGGACTGGTGGTGGCACCATTACTCAAGAAGTCAATCTCGGAGTTTGCAGTGACCTTGTGCTTCCGGGGCTTGGCAGTGACAGCAAGGATAGTTCTGGGGCTTGTGTCAAAGCAAGTGGCTGGGGTGGCTTCGGTGAAGTTCTTGAAGGGTCTGGAGGGGGTCGAGGTGGGCTTTGAGGAGGCCGGTCTACTGGATGAGGCACTGAAGACTAGAGTCATGGTTGGGGAGGTGGTGGTCCCCATGGTGCAGTACTTGAGATGGGACCCCAGGGTGGTGCAGCTTCTGGTGAAGGGGGTGGGGTGCCCATGGTGACTAAGGAGGAGACTAGGAAGAGGGTGGAGGAGGTGATGATTGAGTATGGTGATGTGGTGGATGTCGGCTTTCAGGTGTGGGAGGGGACTATGATCAGGATGGGTGACGTTGATGTAAGGATTCAGCTGGTAGGAAAGGAGGCCATGGGGAAGGCAAGTGACTGGCCCTTGGTGCTGATGTGGAGGGCTGTTGTCTGCAAGATGTCGAGGGTGAAAGGAAGTGAAGAAGAGGAGGAGGACTTGTTGGAGGCACTGGAGGAGTTGAGTGGTGCTGTGGAAAGGAGGGCGAAGGTCTGGAGACTGTGTGAGGAGTCAACACATCTGGAGATTATAGGCAGGAAGCATGTCCGTATGGATAAGAAGCAGTGGGAGCAGGCCCAGGGATGCAAGAGGCAGAGGGAGTTGTTGGCGAGTATGACAGGAGGGGTAAAGAAGGCGTCAGTTGTAACTGAGGAGTCTGGAGGTATGAAGACCAGTGTCTGGGCTGGTAAAGGAGGAGAGGAGGTAGAGGTGAAGGAGGCAGGGGCTGGGGGGAAGCTGGACAAGGACCCGTTTGCCGATGGTACCTTTGAAGTGTGGGAGCCAGAGTTGGATGCCACCCCCCCCCCACTTATCAGGAGGGGCCCAGTTGGGAAGAGAGGGATGATGGAGGATACACGGATGCAGGGGGCCCAGCAGGTGTGCTTTGGGGTCCCTGATGTGGGGCAAGGGGGTCAGGTGGTGGCAGTTGGAGAGGACGAGCTGGTGGATGTTCCTGAGGAGGAGTGGGATGAGGCTGCCAGTGTAGGTGCTGACACTACGATGCTGGATGCAGGGCAGCCAGGGACTCCAGGAGGAAAGGAGGTGGGGAACTTGTTGTGGATGTGCAAGGTGATGGATAATCTCACAGCAGACACTTTGGGAGAAGTAGACTTGTGGGTGATACCTGAGGAGCATTGGGCACAGATTTTACATGGGGATGGAATGGTGGAGGCACTGAAGGTGGAGATTCTGGGTATTTTCCTGGAGAAGGAGGGGTATGAGGTGGATGAGGTGAGAAAGACAGAGCTGGGGGTGGTTGCTGGTGAGCAGGTGGCCTACTGCTGGGTGGAGTGTCATGGTTTGCGGCTCTGGCAGGAGGCCTGTCTGGAATACTACGAGGAATTTGAGGAGCATGAAGATGGGGTGATGGTAGAACTTCTGAGAGCACTGGCAGCACAGGAAGCTGGAGAGAGGGAACTAGCTGCCGAACATGACTTGGACATGGTGCAGGAGGAGCAGAATGCAGACTTGTAGAGGATGAGACCATGATATATCATTATTCCCTATGAACAGTACAACCAACATTTTCTCATTGAATGTGAATGGGTTAAGAGGCTCTGGGCAGCAGAGGAACATTTTTACTTGGCTCAGGGGATTGGAGGCTGATCTCTTTTTACTACAGGATATTCGATGTGAAGATGAGGACAATCAGGTAGAATGGACTAGAGAATGGGGTGGGGCTGCTGTTTGGTTTGGTAAGGTAGCAATTTTGGTGAGGAAGGGTAGAGATGACTTGGGGGGAATCAGGAGCTGGGGTGATCGCTTGGTCTAGGGAGATTGGCATCAGCCAGGGTGGGAATCAGTGATGGTGGGCTCTTGTTACTGCCCTGTGGATAGGGGTGAGAGGATTGCATGGATTAGGGGGCTGCTGGAGGAGGGTATTCTCTTGGAGAGAGGGGTCAATGTGCTTGGTGGGGACTTTAATATGGTTAGGGATCTGCATCTGGACAGGACTGATGGAGAGAGGAGTGCTGGGGGTAGAAGTGGAGGTCTGGATGCATGGGAGGAGGTGGAGATGTTGAGCTCCTTGAGAGATATGGGCAGAACTAGGTGGGGCAATGCCAGGGTCTACATGCATTGGGTGAATGGCTTGGGCACAAGGATTGACTGGATTCTGACAGCAGAGTGTTGGGGTTCGGATGTTTGGAGGGCATTGGAGGTGGAGTGGTGCCCATGGTCTGATCACTGGGGACTTTTGGGGCAGGGGCAGTTTGGGGGGAGTGGAGATGGACCCAGACATTGGTGCCTTAACTCCTCCCTGCTGGCTGAGAAGGGGTTGTGGGAATTGTGGGTGGAGGACATTCAGGCAAAGGTTTTTAATTGGGGGCATGAGGGTTTGCCGGTAGATGTCCACTGGATGAGATTGAAAGAGGCTGCGAGGGTTTATTAGGGAGGGGCTGGTATAGAGGCTGGGAGGCAGAGGAGGAGGTGCACAAGGTGTGCTTCCAGCCAGCTGAGGAGACTACAAATGGATTGGGCAGATTTGCTCACTGTTGTTGGGGTGGAGGATTGGAGGATCGAGAGGGTGAAATTGGAGATAGTGGAACTACAACAGGTGTTGAGGGAAGAGGAGGAGACCCATATGTGGGGCATGGCTGCAAGGCTATGATGGCAGGGGCTTGAGGAGGGTAAGTGGCCTTCTAGGTACTTATCAAGACTTCTCAAAGCTAGGAGAGTGTGACATCGGTGGGATGGGATCCTGGATGCTGATGGGGACATGTTACATGGCACACAACAAATCTTAGGGGAGTTGAAGAAGAGATGGCAGGGCTTGTGGAGTGAGGGAGAAGGGGGTGTAGATGAAGTGGAGATTGCGGACACACTTGAAGAGTGGAGGCCTCTGCAAGTAGCTGGACTGGGGGACTTTATCTTACTGGTGCAGGGAGAGGAGATCCAAAGTGTCCTGGCAGCAACTAAACTTAGGACAGCACCAGGGGAGGATGGACTGCCATGGGACTTCTGGAAGAAGATGGTAAATGTCCCCAGAGTATTGGGTGAGATGGCTGCTCTCTGTGACCATGTCCTTCAGAGCGGTGAGTGGGTTGGAGGGCAGGATCTTGGGCTGGTGGCCTTATTGTACAAAGACAAGGGGAGGAGGGAAGACTGGAAGAACTGGAGGCCGATCATACTTCTGGACATGGATAGGAAGTTGGTGACTAAGGTGATTGTCGCAAGGCTGCAGAAAGTTGCCCAACAGGTGCTGGGAGAGGAGCAGCGGGGCTTTGTTGGGGGCAGACTTATAAGAGATTGGACTGCATGGGTTCATGGTATTATTGAAGGGGCCCAGGCTTGCAGCTTGGATGGAAGGTTGGTCTTTTTGGACCAGGAGAAGGCCTACAACCGAGTATGGTGGGTGTGGCTGGGCAAGGTATTGGACTGAATTGGGGTTCCCCCAAGGTTTAGGGCCTCTATGTTAAGTCTGCTGGAGAGCAGTAGGGCAGCTCTGATGTGTAATGGTCACCATGGGAAGGCATTTTCCTTGGGAAGAGGAGTTCCTCAGGGGGACCCTCTGTCCCCTATTCTTTATGCCCTTTTACTGGAGTCATTGATGGATAGGATTCATCAGAAGGTGGCGGGGCTCTCTATATATGGTATAGAGTGGAAGGTGGGGGTCTTTGCTGATGATATGGTGGTTAGACTTGGGTCTGTGGCAGATGTAGAGGCACTTCAGGAGACTGTGGAATGGTATGAGGCCCACTCGGGGGTGAAGCTCAACTGGCATAAGTGTTAGACAATGGTGCTAGGGAATGGGCTAGTGGGCGGGGACATCATTGGAACAATTGTCCCTGCTAGTGAGGTGGTGCAGTATCTAGGCATCTTCCTCTCTATATATGGCTCTGTCCTGCCATGAGTGTGGTGGGAGAGCAGGGTGAACATTTGGGAGGAGGCCCTTCGAGGGTGGGGAGGCTGCCATATCTCTCTAGCTGGGTGGGTGTCAATCCTGAATGTATATTGGTTCTCCAAGCTGTGGTATGTGGCATATCACCTTGACTTCCCAGCATGGGTGATGAAGAAACTGACGAAGGTGGCTAGGGATTGGATCTGGACAGGGAGGAGGTCCCAGGTCAGTTGGGATACTCTTGCGAGGCCAGTAGTAAGGGGGGGTCTTAGACTGGTGGACTTTCCTAAGAGGCTACACTGCTTGCGAGCCTGGTGGTTGAAGAGAGCTGTAGAACTGTAGGGTGGCAGTTGGGTACCTCTGTTGAAGAAGGTATAGGAGATGTGAACATCCAGCTCCTTTCTCCGCTACCTTACTGGTCACAAGGTTTGGTAGGCAACCTTCCGAGTCCCCTTTCCCCCTATTATTACCCCTCTACCTCGGGTTGGTTTGCTGTGCCTGCATGGGCATGGTGGGAGGAGGGCAATGGTGATGAGTTGCCCCTTTATCGGTGTCAGATCAGTATCTTCTCCACTTTTTCGCAGTTTCTGGTGTCTTCAGCTGCATCTGGAGTGCATCCATTTTGGTGCAGCACCTTCTTCCTTTTGCCGTCATCAACAAGGTATTGTCTTGGTGTGTCTCGGGCTACGTAGGGAGTCAGCCGACCTTAGGCATCAAGTGCTCAGTGTAGGTTACCTGTAGGTCCTCGGTGCCTGTGGTGGGGCCCTCTGGCTTTGGCGAGCTTCTCGGCGAGCATGGTTCTGGCATAGGTGACTGCTTTTCAGGTGTTGTCGGGATGGGAGGGGAGATGGCCATCACAGATAGGAGGAAGGGCAATTACGGTGAACCAGTGGGGTGCCAGGCTGGGGGCGGTCATCGGGGCTGGGGTGGACAATATTTCGGTGGGGCCTTTCGATTGGCTGGTGGGGGGTGGGGTGGTGCAGGGGCCGGCATCCTGGCTGTACCCAACTGGAACCGGGAGCTGACGCGGCAATGCGATCAAGGCCTGCAGGCTTGGGGAGTGAGAC
>RBNI01004199.1:0-14492 GCA_003990745.1 Jimgerdemannia flammicorona | reverse complement strand
AAAAAAAAAAAAAAAGGAATTACTGTCTCTTGTGCTGATGTCATCATTCTAAGGTCACCATTACAATAATTACATTGTCAGAAAGCCTTTAATCAGTATACTTAGTTTGGTTGAATTTGGATAAATATTCATATAGAAATTGAGATTTTTGTCACAGACTCATATTTATTCATCTTCATTATTTGCCATCTACTACTCACTACTATTGCTCTCCACTGCTCACTATTTCTGTAGACCATTTCCATTAATATATCCTAGCAAAGTAATGTTCACTTTTAATATAATACTATAGGCATAAATATTCAATATGTTAAATCAGACTTTTGCTCATCCATTTTATTAAAAATGATATGGTCCCACAATCTAGAAGATAGGTAGTAAACCATTTAGATGGATGTTCAGAATTTAGATAATTATGTCAGATAGGGTTTTGTTTTGAAATATAAGATAAGGTAGAAGAGAGTATTCTGCTACATACTGCACTATCATATTAACAGTTATAATTGCAGATGTGGGTATTCTGCTACACTAGTTACTAAATTGCTAAAGCTACTAATTTAAAGATCTGGCCTCCAAGGCTACAATTTAGTAACTAATATATATAGTTATGGATATTATGATGATAATTTCAGCCTTAAATCTATGTCAAATTGAAGCCATTAGATGGTCAATCTGAAATTTGGTGTTCAAGATAACAGGTGGCCTTAAGTTGTAAGAGTAGGTAGCCTTAAATTAACAGCCTTAAATTGAGAGGCTGCCTGGTCTCTCAATTTAAGGCCATCTTAAGGTCTCAATTTAAGCTCTTTAAGGCTATCTGGCATCTTGATTATTTTATTTTTATTTTATTTTATTAAGTATATTAAAATAGTTATAATGATGATCCCAATAAGGAGGGTGGGGTTTCAATTATGCAATGTTCCTCTTTTATAAATAGAAAACTATGCCACAAATTTCTCTTCTACAGTTTTAACCTCTGTTCAGTAAGTGGCTCTTTATTTCAGAGATTTTAGAATACCATCCTCTTTAATTCCAAGTATGTGGGAGATTTCAGTATAAAAAAGCACTTCAAACTCTTATTTTAGTTTCAGATTAATAGAAAGTATACAGCTTTGACCTCTGCCTCTAGATTGGCCTCAGATTGACAGAAATTCTGTATATTTTCCTATCTTACAGTTTCAACCTCTGTCCAGTGAGTGGCCCTTTATTTTGGAGATTTTGGAACCCTCTCTAATTTTAAGTATATATGAGAGATTTCAGCATGACAAAGCACTCCAAACTTTTATTTTGGTTTCAGATTAACAGAAAGTATGCAGCTTTGACCTCTGTCTGTGTATCCTCCTAACTTACAGTTTTGACCTCTGCCCTTAATTCTAAAGTATGTGTTAGTAAATGGGAGATTTTGATATACCTCTCTTGATGTGTGGCCACATCTTGTCACATATATGGGTAGGTCCATCATTGATCTAGGTAATAATCCCAAATACCCTCTCTCACAGCTTCGATGTCCTATTACTATGCCATCAAATTGAAATAGAGTTCAATTGAATTGATTAGATCATTCAGATCATTTGGAGGCTGTCAAAAATGCAGTACAATATTTTCAGATAGTATTTGTGGTGTTGCTAGATGATTTGGAATTGATGAAAAAGCTTTATGTCAAGCTCTGAAAACCAGATTACCTGGTCATTCAGGTCCTAAAACTATTCTGACTACTGAAGAAGAAGAACTTATTGGATATTGTCTTAATATACAACAACTTGGATTTGGCTTGACAAAATCTTCAATCAATTATTCAGTCTTACAGATGGTTAAAACCAGATAATATTTGTTTTTTACAATAAAAGGACCAGGTTGAGATTGGTGGAATAGATTTTTAGCTGATCATTCAACTATATCTTTCAGGAAACCTCAATCACTGACATCAGCAAGAGCTCAAAAAGGCAATCCTTTTATTATTAATAATCATTTTGATGAACTTCAAAAAATTATCAATGAATATTCTCTACTGCTGAGTAGATATAGAATATAGATGAAACTGCTTTTAGTCTTTCTGAAAGACTTCAACATATCTTAGCTCTAAAAGGTACTCAATAGATATCTAAATATCATAGTAAATATAACAGATCATATATCTGTTTGTACAATAATTTCTGCAGCTGATTCTATAGTACCACCATTGATCATCTATAAAGGAAAAATAGCTATTGAGAATCTATTAGATAGAGCACCACCTGATATAGTTATGGGATTTACTGAAAAAGGATATATAGAAGAAGATCTCTTTAATCAGTATATTTAACATTTTATTTACTCAATTTCATCAACAAGATCTACACCAATAAGATCTGTTCTACTTATGCTTGATGAATATAAAAGTCATATTAATCTTTTAAGTATTAAAGCTTGCAGGGCTAAAAATATTTTTTTGTTAGCATTATCTTCAAATATAACACATATATTACGGCTCTGTGAGCTTCCTTTCAAGACTTTAAAAGCTGAATATGATCATGCTTGTGATCAATATTGTAATACAAACAATAGAGCTATAGTTACAAAATATATATTTGCAAGACTATTTGGTGAAGCTTATCTGAAGACTTATATAGCTAGAAGAATTGTCAATACATTCAAATATACTAGTGCTTGGCCAGTAGATTGTGATGCTATTTCTACTGATAGATTAGCACCATCTTTATCAACTCAGTATTTTATACTTCCTCAACCTTCATCTCAACCTAAATTCCAATCTGAACCTTATATTGAAACTCAATCTTAACCTCTTCAACTTCAACCTCTATCTGAATTACAACCTCAGCTTCAACCTTTTCAACTTCAACCAACTTTTAACACTAGAAGAGGAGATAAAAATATTGAAGCAGAAAGTAAACTCTCTGGAAAATGAATTGATATTGCTTAGAGAAGAAAATTAGCAGAAAGTAAACTCTCTGGAGAATAAATTTATATTGCTTAGAGAAGAAAATCAAAGATTAAAATATTCTAAAACAACATCATTGACAACTATATTCAAATATCCTATACAACCACCTAAACCACCTCAATTAAACAAAGAAGAATCAACAAGAAGAAAACAATTTCCATGTATATATATACCAAAATTGTTCCCCTTTGCCGAATTCCCCAAATTCTCCTTCAAGTGGTCTTAAATTGATTACCAAAAGTGGTCTTAAATCATATTTCTGAGGTGGATTGATCCACCTCTACCTTCTCCCACTTCTACTTGATCCACCTCCACCTTCTCCCACTCCATCTTGAGGAAGTGGTGGGAGGTGGATTAGGTGGAAGTGGGTCAGATGGAAGTGGGTCAGATGGAAGTGGGTTGGGTAGAAGTGGGTCAGATGGAAGTGGGTCAGATGAAAGTAGGAGAAGATGGATCAGGTAGAATGGCTCTCCTTTGCCTCAATTACTAAAATTGTTCCCCTTTGCTAAATTCCCCAAATTCTCCTTTAAGTGGCCTTAAATTAATTAGCAAAAATAGCCTTAAATTATGTTTACCTTTGTCAAATTCCCCTTTAAGTGCCTTTAAATCATATCCACCTTTACCAAATTCCCCTTCAAGTAGCCTTAAATTGATTACCCACTTCCACTCAATCTATATATATATCCACTTTCTCCCACTTCCACTTGATCTACTTCCACCTTCTCACACTACTACTTGATCTCTATTTATTGAATATATTTGATAAGATAGTGTTATTTATGCAATATATCTGGCAGCTAATTCTGTCTTGGCTAAATAATCTAAGAGACATGTTGATATGAATGATATTTTTTAATATCATTTTCTGCATCTGCTAATACAAGTTCTTTTTGATATATATTTATATATTTTTGTGAATGATATATATATTTTCTAATTGTAATAAGATCAACAGAGGCTAAAGCTTTTGGAATATTTTACTTCAATCCAGTCTATGTATAATTGCAATAAGTTCTAAATATTATAAATAATAAATATAATAATCAATATTATTACTAAATTATAATTATAATTTAATAATATATTGTAACGTAGCGGATGCTTAACCTTGTAAGTACGTTGGATTTCTGTATCTTGAATTCTTGATCTTCTTTGACTCCACAGAGTCCTCAGTATGCAGGGGTGGGTGAGTTTGAAGTGTATCTGCCTGCAGGCTTATTAGTTCCTTTGCTTTCTCTTTGCTTTGAACTATTTCGATCTGAGGTTTATTCACTCTAAGATACTGGGTTATTTATACAAGTTTGCTAACTATGAGATGGCTACTGAGTTACGTGGCTAAGTTATGAGTCATTTAGCAAGTGTCGAGACTTTTTGATATTTTCTAAATGCTATACTATATCGGGTCATCAATTTCGCAAGTGTCGAAATATTTCGACATTGTCTAAATCAGAGACTTGGCTAACTATAAGGCTATACTATACTGGGAATTGGATTCAGGTACTGCAATCAAATCTCTAATTCCCCTGATTCATATTACTAATTTGGATTGACCATCACAACTTCCTCCTGAATAGGTGATTCGTCTCTGAAATATTCTATTCATTCGAACTCCCAGGCTTCAATGGTTTGTATGGTCTTATACTGTGCAATTTGTTGTATTACAGTTTCCCAATGATGTCGCCTAACTCGCTCGAAGTCTGTAGGGGTTATTCCTCGGATATGGGCTAGTGCTGATTCGTTATCTCAAAACAGTTTATGAATTCTCTTGGCGATAGTGATCTGTGAATAAGAGAGCTGACATTCTGCGATCCAATCTTCTTTGGTCATTTCCGCATTCTGGTTAAGTATCTGTCTGAGCTTGAAGTACTCTTGGAACTCCGTTCTATGATGGTAGGCCTTGAAGTGTGAAATTCGAGAGAGATGGGTCTGGACAATACTTTGGATACTGTCATAATATTCTTCTATAGTCGGGGGTTCAGTAGTATGCCACTATCTCTCAATGGCTCTTTGGGCAGCACTAGTGATCTTGAGTGCTGTTTCAGTACTTTGGTTATTGGTCATGATACTTCTTGAGTCGGTTTCGGTGGATAGTAGTGGGGATGATTGTGCCTGAAGTTTTTTGTAGCCAAAAGGTAGTCTCTTTTATATCTTGTACCAGGTAAGGTCCTTCCCACTTGGGCTCCAGTTTTCATGACCATGAAGCTTCCACCATATTCCGATACACTAGGACTTTGTCTCCTATCTTGATAATCTCCAAGGGCTTGTGGGTCTTTTCTGTATTGTTCCATTGAAGTATCTGCGCCTTAATGATGTAATCTTCAGCCTTCTTCCTGATTTGGTGTAGTTTCCGTATCTCCATGTCCACGCGTTTCCAGACAGCATCTCCATTGGACGATAAGGTTTCTTGAGAACTTTCTTCTCTGAACAGCATTTCTCGAGGGGTGAAGTGGGTGCTTTGTGATTGAATATCCCGAAGAGCAGATAATGCTATTGGCAGATAGTGATCTCAATTTTCATAGTTATCACAGATCTTGGCAATAACATTCTTGAGTGTTTTGTTGGTCCTTTCTGCTTGTCCATTTCCTTGGAGATGGTATGCCATGGTCTGAATATGCTGGATTCTGTATTTCTTGTAGAGGATCTCAAAGAACTGGTTCATGAATTCTGTTCCTCTGTCTGTGGTGACTTGTACTGGGGTCTTGAATCGGCAGATGATTTCTTTGTGAAAGAAATCAGCAATTGACTGTGCATTGGCTTCCTTGAGGGGTCCTGCCTCTATCCATTTTGTGAAGAGGTCCACAATGACAATGATGTATTAGTTGCCAGTCAAGGTCAAGAGTAGAGGACCAATTACATCCATTGCAATGTGGGCGAATGGTACCGGTTCTATGTGTGCCGATCCTGGGGCTTGATTTTGTTGGTCTTGTTTTTGTTTCTGGCATTTGTCACAGATCTTGACAAATTGTCTGATATCTTCCTCCATTCCCGGCCACCACATTGTTCTTCTTGCTTTGTCGTATATGTTTTTTCCTCCTAGATGGCCAAGTTCATGTATTGATTTCATTGCTTGCTCCTTCTTGTGATCAGGTATGACTAGTAGTTTTCCTTTCTTTAGTGTTTCTCCATCGGTTTTGAATTGTTTCCATATCCTGCTGATAATTGTTTGTGTCCATTCTTCTAGATGTTGGGGCATCTTTCGCTATCCCAGATAGGTGATGATTCCATAGTAGAGTTCCTTATTCATGATTGATTTGCTGGTTGGAGGTGTTTCGGGGTATCCGTGAGAGGGCATCTGCATTGGCATTGGTTCTTCCTGGGTGGTGTACGATTGTTACATCATAGGCTTGTAACTTCATGATCTATCTGGTATAGATTCCTTTGGGTTGTCCAGTGGTCAGTAGCCAGGTGAGGGCTGAGTGGTCTGTCTGAATAGTGAAGTGTCTTCCAGCGAGGTAGTAGTGGAACTTTTCCATAGCCCAGATGACTGCGAGGCATTCCAACTTGTAGGATTCATATTCTTTTTCAGCTCCTCTGGTTCCTCGGCTCAGGTATGCGATGACATACTCTACTTTGTCCTTCTTCTGGGCCAGGACTGCTCCAAGTCCTTGTGCACTTGCATCTGTCTATAGGATAAATTCTTGAGTCCAATTGGGTCTTCTAAGGATGAGTGCCTGGGTCAGCCTGACCTTGAGTTCATCAAATGTTTTTTGTTGCCTGTCAGTCCATTGGAACTTGATATTCTTCTTGTTGAGTTCGTAAATTGGGCCTGCAATGTTGGAAAATCCTCTTATAAATCTGCGATAGTAGGAGGCGAGTCCCATGAAGGCTTGGGCTTCAGTGACTGTAGTAGGTCTTGGATATGCTACTACTGCCTGTATCTTGAGGGGGTCCATGTGTGTTCCATCTCGGTTAATGACATGTCTAAGGTAGGAGATCTCGATTTCTACAAACTTGCATTTCTTCAGTTTGATGTAAAGACCATACTTCCTCAACCTTTCTATCATCTGCTGGATGTGCTGCAAGTGTTCTTTGGCTGTTTTGCTGTAGATAATTATATCATCCATGTAAACCATCATCCATCTTCCCATATCATAGTGGAAGATTTTGTTCATCATTCGCTGGAAGCTTGCTGGTGCATTGCACATTCCAAATGGCATTCGCAGGTAGACATAGGTTCTGTCTGGTGTGATGAAAGCTGATTTCTCACTTGCTGCTTCTGTGAGACTGATTTGGTAAAATCCTGAGTATAAGTCCAAGGTGCTGTAGTATTGTGCCTCATCTTCCAGAGTTACAAGAATGTTGCTGATGAGAGGCAGTGGTTGGCGATCCTTCTTGGTAACCAAGTTGAGCTTTCTGTAATTGGTACAGAGTCTTGGTGCGAATTCTCCTGGCTTGCTTCCTTTCTTCGGGGCTAGTATGACTGGTGAAGCCCAGGGACTACTGGCTTCTTTGATGATACCAGCTTCTTCCATCTGCTTGATTTCTTCTCTGATCCATTCACAGTAGGCTGGCGGGATGGGTCTTGCCTTCTGATAGATTGGTTCAGTGTCTCCTGTGTCCATATCATGATAGTAATATAGGGTCTTTCCTTTGATATCTTTGAAATCTGTAGCAAGAACATCCTCAAATTCATAGAGTATCTTCTTGAGTTCTTTCTTGAGTGGAAACTCATTCCCAATAGTGTAGCTGTGCTTGGTTGTGGTCTCCTCCTTCTTGTGATCTAATTTGGTGATTTTGGTGCTAGCGAATACTCCTCTTCCTGTGGATCCAAATCCCTTCCTTCCTCTCTCTGTTTCCTGCAACTTCTTGACTTCCATGATCTTCGGGAAGATCAGCATCTGTGCCAATTGGTCCTTCTTCTTGATTGGGAATGGAATTGTAGGATTGTGGTTTCTTGCAATGAGCAATATTTCTCCAATATAGTCTGAATCAATAACTCCTCCTTCAATGGTGATTTCACTTTTTGCCAGGCTGCTTCTTGTTTTGAGAATTCCTACGTGGTCCTTTGGAATGATCATCTCCAGTCCAGTTGCGAGTAGGGTGGTTGTCTGGGGCTCCAGTACGGTTTCCTCCACTGTGGCGATATCCATTCTGGCTGCATTTTCCGACTTGTATTCTGGTAGAACTGCATTAGGATGGATTTTCCGAATCTTGACCTTGATCTCTTCTTCATCGTCACTGTCTTCTAGGAGGGCTGGTGGTTCATCATCTTCCTCTTCTTCCTTTTTTCTTCTGGCCTGTTCTTTGAGAACCTTCTGTTTTCTTTCGTAGTGGGTCTTCTTGATTCTACCAGTGCATTGGTAGCAATCATTGACATGCTCCATACAGTACATCTTGATTCCATGGGGGCAGACTCCTTGTGGCGCATATCCTTCTGCAATCTTCTTGCACTATTCCTCCTCCCTCATCCATCCGACTTTTTTCTTCTTTTTCTACGTGGTTACCATGTAGGCTTCCTCTTGCTCACCTTCTTCTTCCTCCATCTCAGGGAGCACTCCTTTGTTAACATTGATAGGGATTTGCATCTTTTGTCCTCAGTAGACAATCTGCATCTTCTGTGCATTCAGATCGATTATTGCTCTGGCTTTGTGAAGCCACTGGTTGCCAATGAGGATGTCATAGTTGGTTGTATTGGTTACAATCACATCAACTGGGATGGTTGCTTCTCCGAACTTAATGGGAACATCTCGGATCTTTCCCAGAGGGGTGGCTCTTGTGCCATCTGCTGTGACAAATACCAGCTTGGTTGCTTCTTTGATCTCCCATCCTAAGCGATCTACTGCCTTCTTACTGAGGAGACATCCTCCTGCTCCTGTGTCTATGATGGCTTCAAAGATTCTATCTTCGATTTGGCAGATTGCATAGACAGAAGTCTTGTGGTTGTCTTCACTTTCTTCTCCAGAGTCTTCTTGAATGTTGTTGGCCTCCGTTATCTTCCAACCTTGCTCCTTGGTGGTTTCTGCAAGTCCAAATCTCATTTGCTGCCTGAATGTGGGGATTTCTGCCAGCTGGCCAAAGGTTGCATTGACTTTTTGTTGGCTGAGATCCTTGAAGATATCATACTTGAAAGTCTTGGTCTTGCGAAGCTTCTTCTCCTTTTCTCCTTCACTTGCTGGAGTGGTTCCTCGGATGATATCTTGGACTGCTTGCTCGAGTTCTATGTCTTGATCCATTTCTTCGGCTTAGCTTTCTGTGGTTGTTTCCATCTGCTTTTCCACTGGGTTCTTCTTGGGTCTTCCTGGTGGTCTCTTGTAGGGTTCCTTGTGAACATCCTTCTTAGTGGTCTGAGCAGGATAGGCCTCCCATTCCTCATCTGAATCTCCGATCTCCTCGAAGGTGATGATGTTGGCTTGCTCCTTATTTCTAGTAGTAGCATTGCTTGGCTGGGCCTTGCGTTTGGTTTCACTCATACATTCATATGAGTAGTGGCCTTCTTCTCCACAGTTGTAGCAGGTACCTTTCTTCTTGTCTGAGGTGGTGGCAAACTTCTGAATTGGGCGGTGATCTCTTCCTCTGATTTCCTTTACCACATCTCCTAGGTGGGCAGTCATTTCAGCAAACTGCTTGGCAAGTTCCTCCATAGGATCACTGTTTCTCTGTTGTTCTGTAGCTCTTGGTTGTGGTGTCTTTCGATTGATCATAGTGGTAGGGATCACACTGGTTGTCTTGGGTGCTTTGATTCTAACTCCAGTTACTCTTTCCATTGTATGGTCTTGTGGATGTCTGGCTATCCAATATCGCTGAGCATAGGTGACCTTTTGTGCCAGATCCAGGACTACTGGTGATGAGCGGATGGCCAAGGCTATCTCTGGGTGAACTCCTTTCATGAAGGTTGCTTCAGCTACTTGGTCCCGGATGGCATCAGCATAATCCGCGAGGATTATCTGATATCGGATTCTTGTGAAGAATGTGTTTGGATCCTCGCTCATTCCTTGATATATTGTATTGAGCTGGTCCTTCAGGGCTTGCTTGATCTCATCTGTGTAATAGGTATTCTAGAGCCAGGTCTTCTGTGCTGTCAGTATAGCATCAGCATCATTTCCTGCATGGGTTGCGACTGTGAATGCTGCTCTTGCAGGTCCTCGTAGGCTGTAGAGCATAAGGGCTACTTGCTGTGCTGCAGTTAAGGTCCTAACAGCAGCATACTGCTCGAAATCGTCTATGAAGGTGACAATTGATTCATCTGAAGTATATCTATAGAATACAGGTGGTCTCATATCCATTTTGTCTGATTGTGTTGTGTGAGTTCTTGTAGTAGTGGTTGTTCATTGTTCAGCTTGAAAGTGAGGGATTCGTCTTGAATCACCAGCCAATGGGCACCAAGTTGTAACATAGCGGACGCTTAACCTTGTAAGTACATCGGATTTCTGTATCTTGAATTCTTGATCTTCTTTGACTCCACAGAGTCCTCGGTATGCAGGGGTGGGTGAGTTCGAAGTGTATCTGCCTGCAGGCTTATTAGTTCCTTTGCTTTCTCTTTGCTTTGAACTATTTTGATCTGAGGTTTATTCACTCTAAGATACTGGGTTATTTATACAAGTTTGCTAACTATGAGATGGCTACTGAGTTATGTGGCTAAGTTATGAGTCATTTAGCAAATGTCGAGACTTTTCGACATTGTCTAAATGCTATACTATATTGGGTCATCGATTTTGCAAGTGTCAAAATATTTTGACATTGTTTAAATCGGAGACTTGGCTAACTATAAGGCTATACTATACTGGGAATCAGATTCAGGTACCGTGATCAAATTTTTAATTCCCCTGATTCATATTACTAATTTAGATTGACTGTCACAATATATATATTATATATCTGTAATACTTTTTTGCACTACTCCAAAAATATTCAATCTAATTAAGTTCACAATAGAACTTAGGATAAAAAATACATTTATGCCTTA
Organism: Jimgerdemannia flammicorona; assembly: GCA_003990745.1. Taxonomy (NCBI): domain Eukaryota; kingdom Fungi; phylum Mucoromycota; class Endogonomycetes; order Endogonales; family Endogonaceae; genus Jimgerdemannia; species Jimgerdemannia flammicorona. The sequence goes on along the minus strand of RBNI01004199.1, from coordinate 3,651 downwards.
AGTTTTCAATAACTTCTTGAAGAAGTGGCTTCTGTGCTTTAAAATCTTCTTGATGAGATAGAATTTATACAGTATAATAATCTTCTTTTTTGTATTTTTCCATATATTTTCTTTTTAAATCTTTTCTCCAAAGATTTCTTTTTTCAAGTACTTGTTATAAGCCCTTTGCTTTACCATGTAGTTTAATAATTTTATATTTCTTTAGAAATATCATTTCTTGAGTAATATTGTTAAACTTTGTAGTTCTCATAAATGGCTGTTTTTTACCAGATCCAAGAATCATCTTATGAGCAAATAAAGTATCTGATACATACATTGAATGTTCTTGACTATGATCAAATGCAAATACTGCTACACAGTTGGGATGAATAGTATTGAAAATTGGAATAGCATTTTTTTGAATCTAATTATATAATATTAATTTATATTGTAAGTTTTTTATTAATATATTATTAAATAAAATTATTATTATAAATATATATATATATCTGATCTATTAGATAATTTCCAGTCTAATAACCTTTTTTAGCTTTTCTAATTTTAAGTAAACAATAAGCTTCTCTTGGAGGCTTTGGATCTTTCATATCTTTATATTGTTCTTTAGATATAGCCAGCCTTTCAACAGTATCCAGAAGAAAGTCTCTAACTATTATACTAGCACCTCTACTTTTTTTCTAAGTGGAAATTGTTCTTTAGGTCCCCATCTATAGTTTAGATCATCATTAGAATTAAAAGTAGCCTCATCATGTGTTTCTAGAATATGTTGTTGTCCAAGAGGAATAGTATGTTATAATGGTTGAAAATTTTCATCATATTGAACCATAAATGGTTTCCAGTCAGCCATCTGCTTTAAAATTATTTACAGGATACTTTAATATCATCTCTTTCATGACCATCAATATAAAGTCCTTTTCTGTACCTACTATAAGTATAGCCCATCTTTAATATCCATCTTCTTGCTGTATCTTCATGAATTTGTATAAATTCTACTGATGTTGAAAGAATCTCTTTTTCTAAATATTTTTTGAGAGACTTTGGAGTAGTAATAAACTTATTATTTTCTAAATAAGTTTTAACTGTAAGTTTAATATTTTTATCTTTAAGAAGACTTTTCTTCTTAACATGTCTTTCTTGCTGAGAAATAGAAAGAGTTCTATTGTCAATCTAATTTTGTGTCCATCTTCTTAAAAGCTTTGCATAGTATAAGCCTTTGTTGATACTTTCTATAACCAGATAACTAGCTTGAGAAATACTCCTATTATTATTTCTAAATACCATATGTATATTGTAATATATATATATATTTTGAAATAGAATTTAGAGATAGATTCTCTAAATTCTTCATATGAGTATCAAGTACAATAATATGAAATTTCTAACTATTATCAGCTTTTTTATCTATATCTTCATTATTTTCTTCATCTTCATCTTCATCACCATCTTCATCTCTATCTTCATCTTCATCTTCATCCTCATTATCTTTATCTTCATCATCATCATTCTCATCTTCTTCTTCTCTTTCATTATCTTCCTTACTATCTTCATCCTCTTCCTCTTCTCCTTCTCTCTTATTATCATCATCTATATTATAATTATAATTATAATTATAATTGATATATTATAAAATTAATAATATTTATATAATAATATTTACCTATAATCTCTTCTTCAAGTTTACTTTTTTGTAAACTTTGTAAGTACTGAGTTTGTTTAGATAGTCTTGGTATTTTGTTATAACTAAAAAAAAATATGAATTTAATAATTTAGTAAGATCATCTAAAAAGGTAATATGAGATAAATAATAGAAGACAGACAATAGGAGACAAGATAAGTAATGGGAGATGAGATAGAAAATGGGTGACTAGACAATGGGTGATGGGAGATAAGATGGGTGATGAGATAGACATAATCATCATCCATCTTGTTTCTCATTGCCCATCTTATCTCCCACACCTGTCTTGTCTCCCATTGCCCATTTCATCTCCCATTACTTATCTTGTCTCCTATCACCCATCTCCCTTATCCATCTTATCTCCTATTGTCTATCTTGTCTCCTATCACCTATTTTGTCTTGTCTCCCATCATCCATCACATCTCCCATTGCCTGTCCCATTACTCATTTCAGAAAAAAATATATATTACATATTTGGTTTTGTAAGATATGTATCAAAGAAAGATTGTTGACAATATTGATAGATAAATGATTTTATAGCTAAGTTAGAAATAAAATGTAGACATTACACTTGAATTATCTGAGTTTGAAGTGCAGTTTGAAGTGCAGTTTGAAGTACAGTTTGAAGTATGGTTTGAAGTATGGTTTGAAGTACAGTTTGAAGTATGGCTGTAGTTTGAAGTATAGCTTGAAGTGTGGCTTTAAGTGAGGCTTGAAGTACATAGCTTAAAGTGTATAGCTTGAAGGAGAATTTGGCCACTTTTTGTAATCAATTTGGCAATGGTGAATACAATTTAAGACTACTTTTGGTAATTGATTTAAGGCCACTTAAAGGAATTTGGAAAAGGTGAACACAATTTAAGGCTACTTTTGGTAATTGATTTAAGGCTACTTGAGGTAAAGGTAAATATGATTTAAGGCCACTTTTGGTAATTGATTTAAGGCTACTTGAGGTAAAGGTAAATATGATTTAAGGCCACTTTTGGTAATTGATTTAAAAATACTTGAAGGGTACTTCAAACTATACTTCAAACTCTACTTTCAAAACTACACTTATATGTATAATTTTAGCTCCTCTTTGCCAAATTCACAAGAAGAAAGAGAATTTGGTAAAGGTGAATATGATTTAAGACCACTTTTGATAATTGATTTAAGGCCACTTGAAGGGCACTTCAAACTGTACTTCAAACCACACTTTTCAAACTACACTTCAAACTGCACTTCAAACTACACTTCAAACCACACTTCAAACTGCACTTCAAACCATACTTCAAACTATACTTTCAAAACTGTACTTCTATTGATTACCAAAATTATTCCCCTATGCTGAATTCATAAAGGCAAACACAATTTAAGGCCACTTTTGATAATCAATTCAAGGCCACTTGAAGAGAAATTTGGCAAAGGTGAACATGATTTAAGAGCACTTTTGGTAATCAATTTAAGGCCACTTGAAGAGGATTTTGACAAAGATAAACATGATTTAAGACCACTTGAAGGGGAATTTGGGGAATTTAGCAAAGAGGAACAATTCCATCTGATCTACCTTTCTGACCCACTTCTAGCTCAGCAGGCTGGGTGTCGGCAAGCTCAGCAGGCTAGGTGTCGGCAAGCTGGGCATCTTTAGGGTGCCGAGCTTTAGGACAGTGAGCTGAAGTGTGTCAAGCTTGGGAGGGGCCAAGTAAATACTTATTGGCCAGGTGGTCATATCCATGTTTTCTCAACATAGCAGTGAATTAAGTAAGGTGAAGTGAAGGATAAGACAAAGCAAAGGATGAGGTGAAGTAAAGGATGAGGTGAAAATAACAAGAGGCGAAAGTAAGCTTTCGATATCTTAAATGTTCAAAAGCTATAACATCTTTCAGAAGCTCTTTCGGAATCTCTCCGAAATCTCTTTCAGAAGCTCTTTCAGAATCTCTTTGAAATCTTTTCAGAATCTCTTTGAAATCTCTTTTTTTTTTTTTTTTTCTTTTTTATAG
>RBNI01004198.1:0-14492 GCA_003990745.1 Jimgerdemannia flammicorona | reverse complement strand
AAAACACAAGCTTTTGTCTCCGCAACCTTAGTGAGACAAGACTGCCATTTTTTTTTTTTGTGACCATCCAACATCTTGTTACCAAGCACGACGTATAAACTACATCACGTGATATTAGTCCACCTAAACTATAATAGATGTGACGAAGCGAAAACTATTATATAAATTATAAATTGTTATATTTTTTTTATTATCGGTAAATTTTTTAGTAATTATATATTATATTAAATTAATTAAATATTTATTTTATAATAATTATTTCCTCTATTAAATTTTAATTATAATAAAAGGAATAGTATTTTTATATATTCATTATTAATAATATAGATATTGACAATAATATATAAGCTAAAAATAATAATATATAATATAAGTAGTGAGTAATTTCTTAAGTAACTACTTAAAATAATGGATCATTTAAAGAGATATTGTTAAACTCTATACTATTAATTTACAATATATAAAATTTAAATATTATACTAAAATACTATAAAGAATGTTTTTATTATTACTCTGGTTATATATTTTTATATATTCTAGAAATTATTTAATAATATAAGATTAACAATATTACTATTAATAATATATATTTATTTCTGAACAAGTTACTTTTTTAATGGACTTTATGTTCTGTGAATTTTTATTAGAAGAAAACCTAGACTATATAGGCCAAAACTCTCTCCCACTCTCTCCTGAGTACTATACTCTTATTAACTTAGGCTAGCTATTATCTAGCAGCTTGACTATATCAGATATAGTAGGATAATAAGCCTATATCTCATTCTATATACTATGTTCTCTCTACTACTAGAGAAAAAGAAACTATATATCAATAACCAAAGGTATATATTTAAAACTCTAACATATATAAAAAATCATACTTAAGTCAAATAGAATAGCCCCTGCTATCTCAAATAGAGTAATGAGTAAAGAAAAAATCTCTCAAAAATACAAAATAATAGATAGAATCTAATTCTCTCTAATGAGATAAGTAGAGAACTTATATATAAAGTAGAAGGAGATCTCTAATACCATACTATTCAAGTCTATAAGCCTTAATTAAGTTACTATATCAGCTCTCAGTTTTAGTTAAATATAGCTAAGATATCTAACTTAGATAGTCTTGAGCCTCCTAATAATCCTCCAGCAATATCACAATATGCTAAGAGCTATTGAGAGTGATATCTATCACCTAACTGTTCCATACTAATTAGAAGACTCTACTGATACAGTACCTGCCCCAGCTCCAATAACTATTGCTAGTCTAATACCTAACTTGTCTATTATAATTATCCTTTCTCTTATCTGTAATAGCTATCTCTTCTCCTATCTCAATCCAAGCTAAAAAACAGTCATCTATATCAGAACTATATTTATCAGAAAGCTTATCAAAGCTCAGAGAGCTCTTATACAAGTACTGAGAACTTGTAGATAATCTATAAGACTTTTATCCTTCTTATAAATAAAGAGAATCAGTATATTATATAGTAATTTAGATAGCTATATAAAATCTTTGCTTGATAGATCTGCTATATAATTATTCCTTAAGAGTTTCTTTTTTAGACTAAGCTAGTTATTAAATTTCATAGTAGAGAGGATCTGTACCAGAGATGGTCTTGATACTATACTCTAATACTTTAGTGAGTATATAGTAGTTCTTGAAGTTCTTGAAAAGTATTCTTATATTTCTTAAGTAGTTCTTGAAGGCTTTCTTTTTTATTATCTTCATCCTTCAATAGCTCAGAAAGATTATTATTATTATTATCTTTTACTGATAATTCTTTAATAGTATATATATAGATATAATACTCTGGTTTCTGAATTAGCTTTTTTATTTAAATGATAGAAATAATATTATACTTGAGTTTTGCTTTCTTCTTAATTTATTTTAGTTATAACTTAATATCTTCTAGAGAGATCATATTAGTTTGCCAGTTAATATAGAGATTCTTCTATATGATCCAGGATTTTTCAAAGATGAGATTATATTCTGAAAAATATACAATATGGAAGGTTTACTTTATAGTATACTTTCCTAGTTATAAGAGTATATTTTTGTATATTGAGGAGAGTTTCTAAGTTATTCTATTTCTGAAAGTAGTAATATTTTCTTCTGGGTTTCTTTTGCATTTTGAGATTAAATTTTCAGTAGTTTTCTTATTAATATAGCACTTACTTACTCTATTATCAATAAGGACTTCAACAGAGTTTTCTTCAATTTTCTTACAAATAAATATATTCAAGATTATCTTCTTGTCAGATAGTAATTATTCCTGAAGTAGCTTCTTTTTCTCAGTTTTGTACTTCTTTATCTTTATTATCAATATTCTTGATTTTTTTCTTCTCATTATTTAGAGTGAAAAAGAGCAGCAGTAGATAGCTTTATTACTTCAGATAAGTTATATATTATATATTAGAATTAGTGATATAATCAAGGGTGAAATAATCATATATAAGTTATATAAGTCATAAATTATTAAAATGTAAATAATAATAATTTCAATAATTCTACTCAATAAGATAATATTTATAAATATAAGAATATAAGAAATATAATTAATCAAGCAATAACTACTAATTAACTATAAGTAAGCTAAAATAATGCTATTTATATATACTTAAAATATAAGAAACCCTAGTAAAAATATAGAATATAAATAGATTTTATTAGTAAAAAAACTCAAATATAGAGGAAGAAATAAGATATAGATTAGTAAATAACTATAATATAATACTTGAAGATTACTTAGTCAGATACTAGCATATAAATAGAAATGTCTATTTCTTAAGTATATTACTCAAATTTAGATTCTGAAAGAGCTTTAGTAAGTAAATCTATAATTACATATATACTCTATAGAGATATATTTTACATATATGATCCTGTTCTCTATATATTCTCTTATGTATATAATAGTACTATATATTAATATGCATTATTCTGGAATAACTATATTATAGTAATTATAGATAGATTATTCTGATAGATGAGCATAGAATATAATTTCTGATTAAAGTCAAGTTTCTTTAATAGTTAGTATAGCCAAACAACTCTCTTTATTAAAGTAGATAGAGTCTGATATTTGGCTTTGATAGATGAGATGACTATAGAAGATTGCTTATATATTTACTATAAAATAACTTTTTTATTAATATAAAAGAGGTATTTAGTCATAAATAAGTAATTGTCCAAGTTTCTGGTCTAATTGATACTATATGTACTAGATAGCCATCTATATTTATAATAAACTTCTTGAGAGAAGATTGTATATAGGTAAGAGTAACTATATACTACTATTACTAAATTATAATAAAACTATATACTGATAGAATAAATATATTATAGATAATCTAAGTAGACTATTAGCTCTAAGTTCTGAGTTCTGTAAAGAAGTTCTGAATTCCAAATATCTATTATAATAGTATAGTCTAAGTATTATTTCAGATTCTTATATTAAGTCAGAATACTATAAGTTGATCAGACATAGAATTATTAATAAGTTAGATCTGAGAGTTTTTGATAAAAATACTTCTTTATTCTTAGGAGAAGAAAATAGAGCTAAGATTATAATATACTCAGTATAGAGAGTATTTATACAGATTTGGAGTAATGACTAAATATAATATACTAGATATATCTATATATAATTATATCATATATAATATTTATAAATACTTTATTGAAAACTTCATAGTAAATTCTATTAGAAATTCTATTATAATTTCTAGTAACTTATAATGAACCATTATAATATTTATATATATTATATTTATTATATTAATCTCTATTATTATTCTTATACTAATATTGATTTTTTTAATTAGTATTAAAATTATTTTACTAACTATACTTTTGATCTCTTTTTTAATCTAATTTATCACTATTTTATTTATATAAGTTATTGAAGACTTTCTTAATATATATTTTATTGACTTATTTATTAGAGATATTATAATATATATACTTATATATAGTCTAATTTCTTATTGAGATATATAAATATTATATTATATATATTTTTTCTTTATTTTTATTTTTATTTTATCTGATTTCTTTCTATGATTACATACTAAATACTATAATAATATATAAAGTATAAAAGATATTAAAGAATTATTATTAATATTTAACTATATATCTTTTAAAGTTAAGTTAATATATATATAGTTTATAAATTAATAATTGATCTCATTATTATTAATATAGTTATTTTTATTAGTATTAATAAATCTATTATTACTTATTTAGAGCTAGCTTTACTACTTAATTTATTTTTATATAAATTAAATAAATTCAAGTTTAATTTAGTTCAAAATTTGAAATATGATTATTTGGTAATAATATATATAACTAAATTTAATATATTTTATTATATTAGATTTTCTTATATAAGATAAATCCAACAAGTTAAAATTTATTATATTTGGATATATTATAATTAACTAATTAGATTTTTTAAAAAAAATATAAAATTTTTAAATTTAATTATTTTAAAATTAAATCAGATCTCAATTCAATTATAACTCAATTGAATTAGATATTAATTTAAGTTAAATATTTCAAATTAGAATACTGTTCTGAAGTATAATATTATTTTAAGTATAGTATATAACTTTTCTAATCTTAAAATACCTTCATATATAGATATATATTATTTATAATTAGTTTCAGTTCTATTTCTAATTTCTAGTCAATTTTCTATATTATCTCATTGGGCAAGAGTGTTGAGATATTTTATTTTTCCCAATTCAATAATTTATAACTTATAAATAGTTTAGATATATATATAATCATACTATGTTATTATTATCAGTTAAGTATCTTATTATTCACCAATATAATTTAAATATAAACTATAGAAAATAATTTAGTAAAATATCTTATCTCTAAACTGCAGAATAAATGTTTAAATATTAATATAGTAAATACACAAAATGTAAAATCTCTTTAAATATATAGTGCTGTCATTGAAATGCAGAATGGTATTTTTGAAATTGTTTTTTGGCTAGATCTGGTATCCAGTTCCACAACAACACGTATTTAAAAATAGATATGAGGAATCAGGGGGTTTATTATTATCACTGTAGAACACTTTGTGGCTTGTTTAGCCTAGTTTTATTGCCAGACTTGTATATTTCCGAGTGTTCGCTGTGTGTGACACTTTAAATCATGCACGTGCAGATAGTGGTGTAAATAAACATCCGAAAGAGGGGGGTTGAATCATATATCTGTATCCCTGGGAACACCGAGTACAGATCGCTAGGGTAGTAAGTTTGATAGTTTGGAAAAAAAAAAAAAAAATCGGATAAGTCAAACTTGCATCTTCGTTTTATTTGGACATTTGTTAGGATTGAAAAACAGGGCAGAAAGTCGATGCGTTGCATTGGGTTGCACCGCTTCGAACTTAGGCAGTCATCCCTTCGAACCTTATCCATTATTTATTGTGTAACGAAACGTCGTCATCACGTTAAAGGGTCCCGGTAAAACGAAACATCTCAACCATCCAGGTATAAACACAACTACTCAACCGAGGATTGAATGAAAGTTGTGAAGGTTCGAGATAGATGACATATGGCGGCAAGGCTCCATTCGGGATGGTCCTGGGCACAAAACACTTGGCATGTTGCTTGCTTACATTCCTGTGTCACCAATCTCGAAACGGGGATCACTGCCTGTCTCTGGAAAGGGGTCCGACTGCCATTCGTTCTGCGCACAGACCCAAGTAATCGCACCCCGAAAATCTTTCATCGTATATCATCCTTCCTCTCGTTGCGAACCGACGTGCTTTTTTCATTCGTTCTGACAGTTGAGCAGACACCAACATGAAGAAATCCGCTAATTCCGAAGACGAGTTCGAGAATGAGGAGTCCGATGACGAACAACTCATCAACGTAACAACAGGAGTCGCCTTTGGAAAGTATGAAGACCAGGAAAAAATCGCCATCGCCGCATCGCCTGATGCGTTCCTGCAAGGCGAAAGGGAGCGGAAGGCTGACGAGCTTGTGGCCGACGCCGACACATTTGCAGAGAAGGCGGAAAAAGCCGCCGTCAATGCCGAAATCGCTGAGTCTACCGCTCGCGCGGCATTCGCGACGTCGATCTCGGTCGCCGAATCGGCAAGAACACCGACAACGAGAGCAAAGGCTGCTGCCGAAAAAGCGGTGAAGGAAGCGACCGACGCCGCCAATGCATCGGAAGGGGCTGCCGCCTCGTTTCTAGAGGCCAACAAATTGCTCAAGGCCATCAAGGACGCAGGAAAGAAGGCCGTTGCATTTAGGGCCGAGGCTGCGGAGGCCGCCTCTCGAGGCCTGGGGGACAAGATGAATGCCGCCATTGGGAAGGAGAAGCAAGAGTCCAACAAAGCTGACTTGACTTTCGAGAAGTTGGAGCGCGTCACAGAAGACGCCAAGAATTTCGCCGAAGCCGCAACGAAAGCCGAGCATAAAGCCTTCCGTTACAGCACCGAGGTTGTTGAAGCCATCAAGAATGCAGAGAAAGCCGCCCGTATTGAGCAAGAAGCCGTTAAAAGGGCTAAAGAAGATGCAGAGAGAAAAGCGGCGGAGAAAAGGGCTAAAGTAGAGGCTGAGAGAAAAGAGGCTGAAAGGACCAAAGCGGCGGCCGCCAAAAAGGAAAGAATCGAGGCCGCTAAAAGAAAGAATGACGAGGAGAAACGAGAAAAAGAGGCGGTGGCGATGTGGAACCAAGCGGAGGCGGAGAGAATGGATCTTTTCTACAAATGGAAGGTGCAACAAATCGCCGAAGAAGAGAGCGACATGGAATACGAGTCCGATCTGGAAATTGAGGAGGAACCCGTTTGTATACCAGGGCTGGAGCAGAAGCCAGAGCCCTCAGTGGAGCCAAAGCTGTCGCCACTGAAACCCAAATTGTCGCCAGAGCCGGAGTCGTCAGCTGAGTTGACGTCGTCAACAGAACCTGAGCCATCGCCACTAGGACTCGAGTCCTCGTCGACGGTCATCGTTGAACCCTCCCGCGCAATGCCTGCCCCATCGGACTCCTCGCCGGCTGTCTTCCCCGGCGCATCGCCCGCCCCGTCAGCAGGCGTCGCTGATACCGATGACTACGAAGAATTGAACGAGTTCTTGGAAGTCGAGAACAAGTCCGAGCCTGATTATAATAATACATTCAGAATTGAGGTGATGGAAATGGAAGAACCTAACGCCGACGTCCAGCAAGTAAAGGCAGGAGTTACCAAAGGTATGGTATATATATATATATATTTCCTATGCCGTAGGACGTTTCTCGGATATCAATTCATATTGTTATTATTATTATTATTATTATTATTTGCGGGTAGATGAGAAACCGTTCCGTTTCGGGCTCTTCGATTTCCCGAAAGAAACCTTTTTCATTGAACAGTGGTCCACACGCAAGGTCCTGTGCATCAAGGAAGACAAATTGGTTTTGCAGGAATGTGACATCAGGGTCAACTACAAGTCCCAGCTGTGGCGTGCGCAGAACGGCGTTCTGATCAACGATGGGACTGACCATGTGCTCGATGTTGAAAATGGTAATGTGACCTGAGGACAGGTTCCCAACTGCGTTTGCTAGTATATAATGCATATAATCTTGTTTTAACCGTTTAATTCTCTTTGGTATCAACAGGCTGCAGTGAAGCCGATGCGGCCATCATTATTTCGCGCAAGAACCCTTTCAACTATCACAACCAACAATGGGGTTGCACGTCGGATGGTCTCCTGTTCACCAAGGCGGATTTTTATCTAGTTGTGGACGACCTCAACGGCCGCATCCAGCTCGTCGAAGCCGAACAGGGCAAAGCGGCGCGCCAAAGGCAAAGCTGGAACTTCAAGGTCGGGCTTTCCATCGACGACGAGTTTTTCTCAACCACAGGTCCCCTAGTCGAGAGTCCTTTCTCCATGAGGGCCGGTAATGACACCAATAAGATTCATTTTGTTGTTTTCGGGTATTTGCTGTGTTGCCAGCCGTAATTAACATTTGACATTCTTAACGATATCGTGATTGAAGACGTAATGACCAAGGAATCAAAGACCGTCCCGCCGCCTTCATCAAACGAACACAAAGCACAGTGGTTTGTGATTCGCAGGTCCCGTACTCACTTCGTATGGGAAGCCAGTGAGGACGGTGGGATTGTATTCGCGGCCGAGAAAAACTACCATGCCAAGAAACAACTGTGGGCCTTCCGCAACGGGTACTTGGTCAACAAGGATTCGAGCAGAGTGGTCACTAGTACGTTCTCATGCCCACTTCTTCTAGTCTCATGTAGCCCATACAATGTAGCTCAAATCTCACTCATGTTGTCATCCGTTTTGGTAGTAATCGGGACTCCGGTGACTGGCGGAAATCTACGAATCGAACGCAAGGCCGCGGGAGGCGCGCCGAACCAACAATGGTTTGCCACCGATAAAGGATATTTCTCTAGTCAGGCGAATCGCAGGCTCGCCATCGGCACCACTCTCAGAATCCTTAAAGAAGCGTCCGTAGTGACATTGGTTGACTGCGCGACTGCCGCCCTGACCCAAACTACGTTCGTCATCAAAAAACGCACGGACAACACTGCGCACCCGAAAATCCCACGCCCGGAGCTGCCCATGAACATCCGCAAGTTCTCGGGGATTTGGAACCCTAAGCACAAGCCTCCTCTATTTCGCCAACCTTCGGCCGAATCTGGTTACTGGTCACAATATACCCCCACCCCCGGGCCCGTTCATGGGTGGCCAGAAACAATTAGCCGGCAAGTGCTGCGACAAGATACCCTCCCCGGCTCATCCACAACGATTCATCCATCAGATCCCTACCCTGCGCCCGCCCACGCTTTCGCCGGCGAGCCTGACTATTTTAACCGGCAACTATCAGAGCAACCTGAAGAATCTTTCATCTCGAACACTAGTCCCGACTTCGTGCATAAAGTGAACAATCGCTCAGGAACTACTGATTCCTTTTACAAAAACCACACCGAGGTCTACGTCGCCTCCCACACGAGTGACATGGAGGATGCAGCCCACGCGAGTGACATAGAGGATAGAGAGATCACCGTCACCCACACGAGTAATGCAGAGAACACCGCCATCCACACGAGTGATATTGAGGATGCAGAGAACATCATCGCCCACACGAGTGACATAGGGGATGCAGATAACACCACCACCCACACGAGTGACATAGAAAATGCAGAGAACACTACCACCACCACCCACACGGATGACATGGGGGGACTTGTTGAGGGGGGGTGCGCCGGGAGTGCTACGATTCCTGGCACGCGCCCTCCACCAGGGGAGATCGACCGTAGGGCCTACAGCATGCGGAAGAGCGATACCATCGAGAACAACCCCTTGACGGAACACATTGAGCCCGCGTACGACCTTACAAAGGCAATAAATTGGACTCCTCTAACGGTACCAATGGTTGCTGAGCCTCGGCCGCGTCCGGTGAGAACTGCAACAAAAGATAATGCTCCGTCAGCGAGGCAGTTGGTGAAGGTATTACGGCGTGAGAGCAATGGGGTTCTTGAGCGAACAATGACGCCGCCTGAGGAAGCGGTGTCTCCAGATAGCGAACAGTTGGCTTGTATGCGGCCAATGAGGCAGATAGTGAGACAGCCAGTGGAGACGGCTCCTCACGATGGCGAACAGGTGGTTCGTATACCGTCAGTGAGGCAGCCGGTGGAGACAACGCCTCACAATAGCGAACATGTGGAGACCGCGCCTCACGATGACAAACAGAAGGAGACGGTAAAGAAAGTGCCTCCCGGCGGCGACGAGTCGTGTCGATCTCCGTCAACAAGAAAAGTCGAGGTTTCTGAACCAGTCCCTGACAATGTCGCCATCAATATGTTGGCTACTCATGATGGTAGCGTCGACATTACCAAGCGGATTGGTTTGAGCAGCACGGTTGATGGCGTAGTAGACTGTGTTGATTTTGTCCTTGTCGCGCTTCGGCCAGCCAACGGGGACGGTGTGGATATTACGGTTGATGCGTTCCCGGATACCGGACTGGAACCGGCATCTACAGGTAACGTATCATTGAAATTGTTAATTTCTCTTTTTTTTTTTTTTTTTTTTTTTTTTTTTTTTTTGTGGTATTCTTAAATCCTAACGTTGTAACCAACTCGGCAAAATTTCTTCTCAATTATTCAGAACCCTTGGCCAAGCTACTTCCACAAGGTCCTCGGCTACCGCCTATCACTGACAAAAGTTACATCAAGTATAGTCACTCAGCTTGGGAGAGCGTCATCCGTCACAAATACCAGTATAAGAATCAAGACGTCATCCCGGCGGACAAACATATTCTTCGCGGGGCTGCGGAAGTATCGCTGCGAAAAGAAGTTGCCAGGCTCCTCACGCTGAACACCGCACCCATTCCGGAGGAGGCAATGTACAAATATGTGACAAAGAAGGAGGATTACATGCCGTTTTTTGGAGAGGAGAAAACGTCGCCCACGTCGCATAAGGAGAAAAGTAACAGCAAAAGGCGCCAATTGAATGGTGGTATGTTTAGTGGTATATCAAAATCGGATACGGTAGAAGAGGCTCCTGAGCCTAAGAAGAAAACCGCAAAGAAGGAGAAGGACAAGAAACTTCCGGAGCCTCTCATCGTGGATGAAAAGACCAATCAACTCGTGCCAACAGGTTAGATTTACATTGGGCATTGAGCTGCTATTCGAATTCTGTTCCTCATTGAACCGCGTTTAACGATTGAATCATGATTATCCTGTAGATTTTATGATCGATGTATCAGCTGTGTTCCCAACCATCATCAAACAGTATTCGAAATACGCCCAGAAAGTTCTCTGCCGCGTTGGTTATACCAAGATTACGCTTGTAAAAAGAAAACCTGGTAAATCTAGTAGCGACGAACCACATAATATCGTTCAGCTTAGATTGCTCAGTGAATTCCCTTTCATGTACGGGCGTATATCCCTCGATCGCAATTTGCGCTTGACATGGTATCAGGCGCCGTTCAAGTGGCTCCTCTACCGAATGAAATTGATACATGAAAATAAGACGAAGACCATTCATGCACTTTGCATCGTACCCCTGAGGAGAATCTGTGCCTTCGAGTATCCTAAGGAAGAAGACGATTCTCATTTGTATCGATCGTTCCGCTTTAATTGTCAGCGCCACGTTTGTGTGTTTCTCCTTGCCCTGAAGCTTACATACCACATTCTGCTTTCACCCCACAAGGTATGGAGATCCACCTATCCGTCAGAACGGTGTTTGGAAGGCGCATAGTGTTTTCACAGAAATTGTTCACTCGGAAAATGCCCAAGAGGTTTTCGAGGCAGAATTTTGGGATGTTGTCTTGGGTACGTACGAATCCCACGGCACTCCTCAGGAGTTTGCCATTGCAAACGGAATGTTTTTTTCCGATTCTGATCTTAACCATATTTTACAAAAACCGCGCTTAGATTTCAAATGGCGTTCGTATGCCGCGCTCCGGTGGCTCCTGATTTGGTTGGTTGAGATTATATACATCGTCCTCTGGTTCGTTTCCACGAACCCGATGGTGCAGCGGCATCCCTCTAATTCCGACCCGCCAGAGTGGCCTGTGTGGTCTGTTCAGTTTCAAATCGGCGCTATCTCCCTCGGCTCTTTATTCCTCTGTCACGAGATTAGGCAACTGATTTACCACGGCCCGAAGAGATACTTCCACAACGTGTATAACTTCATCGACCTTCTGTGCTATGTCCTGCCCATCACTATATCTGTCAACAACTTGCAGGCAAGGTTTGTGGGCACTCAGATCGACCTGACGGCCCTGACCATCTTGTTGCTATGGCTGCACTTCCTCCAGCGGCTGCGCGTCTTCAAATCCATCGGCATTTTTGTCAACACCCTCCTCAGAGGTGTGAAACAAATCATTCCCTTCTTGGCCGTCGTGTTTGTCATCCTTGTGGGGTTCGGGCATGGTACTTGGGCACTTCTCGGAAACTACGATGCCGACCCAAAAAATGGCGCCAACACCTTCAGCAGCTTCTCAACCTCGCTCAAGAATACTTACTGGGGGATCACGGGCGACATGTCCGGGCTGCAGGCCTGGGATGGGTTCAGCCCCATGGCGGATATATTCCGCTTCATGTTCACCTTCGTCGCAATAGTTTACCTCTTCAACTTGCTCATTGCTATGCTCGGTGACAATTATGCTGAAGCGTTCCAGAATGCCGGAGCATCTTTCAGGTTACAGCGCGCAAAGGTATGTGGCATACTTTACCAGGGTGCAGTTATCGCGCCGCATTCAAGACGGGCACTCATCGTTGTGAGTCTTTATTCTGCAGGCCATTGCGGAGATAGAATGTTTCTGGATGTTTCCTTGGGAACGTCGAAACAAGGTCAACTTTCCGGACGATATATTCTATGAGGCGAAACCTGACGATATTCACGAATGGGAGGAGGATAACAAACCTGTCAATGTAAAATTTGATTAGGCCTTGCTTGAGTAATATTTAGTTAAGCTGACATAGCCATTTTCACTGTTATTTTGTCCATTGCGTCGTTTAGTTTTGTTGGTTCCAATCTTTAAATCGTAGTCATCGGATCGCTTAATTTGTAAATTTTCGATTAATGGATTCGCGAAAACATAGTTCAAGCCTAGGGGGGGATCAGGATTATAGTGTTTTTGGAGTGCTGGAGCGCGATGGTCCAGTCTATTGTAATATTTGGTATTTGACAAAGAGCGGCAGAGCAGGTCATATTGATGTCATCGAATGTCTGTCAAAGATGAAGACGTGTATGGTAACACCCCACTGCACCTGGCCGCACACCCAGGTTGTATGGTTATTTGTGATTGACTTTGGCATGGACCTTAACACGACAGCAGGACGACATTATTGGACACCACTTCATCAAGCTGCGAATGAGGGGCACCTCGAGGTTGTGAGATTGCTCTTGGCCGATCCCAAGGCCGACTCCAAGGCCAAGAACAACAGCCGATCGACACCCCTTTCCTTGGCTGAGGAGGAAGGGCTCGTGGAGGTCGTGAGTTTGTATATGGCCGAGTTCTGGACGGACACCAACACCAAATACAGCGACGGACGAACACCGCTTCACTTCGCTGCGCAAGAAGGGCATGTCGAGGTCGTAAAAGTGCTCTTGGCCGACTCCAAGGCAGACGCCAACGCCAAGACTAAGATTGGCCGCACGCCGCTTCACTTCGCTACGCAGAACGGGCACGTCGAGATCGTAAAGGTCACGTCGATGTTGTCAAGGTGCTCTTGGCCGACTCCCAACGCCAAGACCAACGCCGGAAGGACACCGCTTCATAATGTTGCATGGGAAGTTGTGGGGCCGACTTCGGGGCGGACGCCAACGCCAAGGACGACAAAGCAGCGCGCCACCTCACATCGCTGCGCAAAATGGACACGTTGACCTCGTAAGGTTGCTCGTAGCCGATTTTGGGGCGGACACGAACGCTAACGCTAAGTAATTACGTAGTCGGAGAGTCATTGCTGCTAATAGATTCCATGAAAGGGTACGTCGAGCTCATGAGGTTGGTCAGCGTGGACGCCACCGTCAGGATTTCCGACAGATGGACCCTGCGCTGAACGGGCAAGCCGTGGTGGTGATGTTGCTCATTGCCAAGTTCGGGGGGGACGGGCGGACACCGATTCACCAAGCTACGCTGAACGGGCACATTGAAGTCGCGAGGTTGCTGCGTTAGATATTAGTAAGAACCTCTTCTCGATAGGCTGGATGATGGCTCGAGGAGATAAAGGAGTAAATATATAACTGAATGGTATAATGGTAATCAATCTAAAGAACAATAAGGAGTTAATGTATATATTGAAAAGGGGGAACCTATATGCAATCAATGGTATACTGAGTAGTGCATCATCTGCATATTCTGCTATGACTGGAGAGGATCTCTGGTATATATAGCATGAATGCCTAGGACACATCAGCAAGACAAGCATGGAATGGATGATAAGGAGTAAATCTGTATATGGATTACAAAACTATATGCCACTGGACTTCAGCTTTTGTGACAGATGCATAGCAAACAAGACTTCCCAGCAACCTTTTCAGGAATAGATGAAGTGAGTAGCCAGCATTCTCAACATAATATATACAGATATCTGTGGCCCCATGCTAATGATAACATACTCTGAGAAGAAGTATTTTATTACTTTTATTGACAATTATACTCACAAAGCCTATATTACTTCCTTATGGCAAAGAATGAGATATTCAAAAAATTTCAAGAATTTAAGATAACTATGGAGAATGAAATGAGATATAAGATATATGCTCCTTTCTCCGCTACCTTACCAGTCACAAGGTTTGGTAGGCAACCTTCCGAGTCCCCTTTTGTAAGAGGGTTGCTTTTTAGGGTAACCGTTACGTAGTTCTGGAAGGGTTTTCTGGTAGTTCTAGATATTCTGGAAGACCGTTTTCTTATGGTCAAGATCAATTTCGTATGGAGTACGTCCTCTACGCTTATTGATTTCAAGATCGGGTTGACGTCTCAACCAAAGTCCCTTTTCGGACTAGTTCTGGAT